>JAAIIK010000056.1:2735510-2754318 GCA_014706435.1 Silurus glanis | reverse complement strand
GTGTGTGTGTGTGTGTGTGTGTGTGTGTGTGTGTGTGTGTGTGTGTGCGCAGGACTTGGCTTTGGTCAGCGAGGAGACGCTCCCGGTGTTTAACCGCTGCGCTGTTCACGCTCTCTCTGCTGCCTACCTCAACCTCATCTGCCAGCTCACCACCCTGCCCACCTTCTGCCAGCATGTCCACGAGGTCAGTGCTGTGGAGCTCTCAGACCTCCAACATCGCATCCTGCACAAAGCACAGAGACGAGCGCACACACCACCACCACTTGTTTAGGAGGAGAAATACAGTGCTGTCTAATTTTGTGTGTGTGTGTGTGTGTGTGTGTGTGTGTGTGTGTGTGTTGCAGGTAATCGAGATGAGACAGAAGGAATCACCATTTCTTTTACCAGAAGATGTCTTCATTGAAAATCCAAAGTGAGTTCCTGTCTGTCTTTCTATCACTGTGTCTGTCTGTCTCTCACTTTCTATCTGTCTGTCTTTTAGTCTGTTTGTCTGTCTATCTGACTGTCCGTCTTTCTCTCACTCTGTCTGTCTGTGTCTCTCCTTCACACTGTTTTTGTCTGTCTGTCTGTCTCTCACTCTGTCTGTGTCCCTCTCACTCTCTTTCTGCCTGTCTCTCACTCTGTCTGTCTGTCTCACTCTGTTTGTCTCTCACATTGTCTCTCTGTCTCACTTTGTCTTTCTCTAGCTGTGTTTGTCTCTGTCTGTCCGTCCGTTAAAGGAAATAACAGTATAAAAAGTATAGAAAATATTTGCAGCATGGAGGAAAAAGGAAAAAAAAAGCATAGGAAAATGAATAAAAGAAAAATAAAGGAAAGAGAAAAATATATATTTTTTAATTTAATGAAAATGAAAATGAAAGAAAGGCAAGTGGTTAAGGGAAAGAAAGAATGGGAAGGATGGATGGATGGTCTGTAACCCACACATGCTGGATTTCTTATTTTTATATCAAATTTTTGAAAATATTTTTGAAATGCATGTTGTGTATCTGACTGACCACGTCCATTAGCGATCCGGAGCCCATGAGTCACTCAGCCCCGCTCACATCAGCTTTTAGCCTCACGTCTCCCATACAGAGCTCTGAATGGAGACGTTAATGGCTGACCTTCAGATCCGGAAGCTTCTACGGTTTCCTCTCGCGTCGGTCGAGCCGCTGACTCGGGCCTTTGTTTCAGTGAAGATGTAACCTTGTTTGTGCAGGAAGAAAGAAAAGAAGGCGTTTGTTTTTATCGCGTGTGTTGATGCGACAGGGTTCCAGAATCGCTGCAGAAGCCAGCAGGAGAACTGCTGTTCCTGCAGGCGAAGATCGCAGAGGTGCTGGGAGGAAGTGGCTATAACACAGAGAGACTCGCTACACCTTACGTCCCTCAGTTCACAGGTACGGGGAGATGAACCTCAGTGCAGAGTCACGCTAACATGCTACTGTAGGCAGGTCACGGTTTCATATTGTTTTATCGTCTCCTCTTATGGAAATACAGCGAACTGAAATGGTCCTGATTCGAAACAGTTTTTGAGTTTGGAAAGGATCTTGCGTCTGATTGGCTCATGAGAGACAAAAAAAAATGAAAGATGTTTTTAAAGGAAGGGAGAGAGAAGGAAGGAAGTAACAGTTGGGAAGGAGGAAGGAAAGAAAGGAAGCGATGGCAGAAAGGAATGAAGAGATGAATGGAAGAAGAGAATTATGGAAAGAAGAAATTACTAAAAAGAAAAGAATGACGGAATAGATGGAAGGAAAGATGGGTGGAAGAGATGGAATTAAGAGATGGATGGAAGAAAGGAATGAAGACTTGAATGAAAGAAGAGAATGAAGGAATTAAGAGTTGGGAGGGAGAAAGGACAATTGGGAAGAGATAGAAGAAAGGAATGAAGACTTGAATGAATGAAGAGAATATAAGGAAATAAATAGGGGGAAAAAGGGAAGAAGAAAGAGATGGAAGAAAGAAAGTGATAGGATGAACAAAGGAAGGATAGATGGAAAGAAGGAAGAAATGCAGGGGTAGAAGATAGCAGATAATCAATGGATGGGCAGCAGAGAGGAATGAAAGACAAAAGAATGAAGGAAAATGGGGGAAATAAAATGAAGTAAAAACAATGTAAAGAATAAAAAAAAGAAAGAATGGGAGGAATGAAGGAGGGAATCAGAGAACAGTATGGAGGAATGGAAGGGTGTAGTAACAACAGTTACATACGACTGAGAGAATGAAGGAAAGAAAATAATGAATAATAGAAAAAAAGGTTTTCGGGGGTCACGTGACTAAAATCACGTCATGCTTTTCGAACGATTCAGGGTTTCTTTTTTTTTTATTTTTTCCCAGATGAAGACAGACTCTCGAAGAGAAAGAGTATCGGAGAAACCATCTCTCTCCAGGTGGAGGTCGAGTCCAGGAACAGTCCAGAGAAAGAGGAGGTCAGGAACACACACACACACATACACACACACACACACACACACACACACACCTCCTGTAAGTGCCTACTAACCCCATTGTGGGTTTTCTTCTGCACCACAGAGAACTCCAGCTGAGGAAATCACATTTGAGGCACTTAAGAACGCCATCGGTGAGTTCACTTGTTCACTTCACAAACAATTTCTTGCTTTTAGCACACGGTGTACGGATCACAGGCTGCTTTCTCACACACACACACACACACACACACACACACACACACACACAGGGAAAAACATGACATAGAGGATGGGAATGGCAGATGAAAAGAACAATGATGTGTATGGAGTGTATAAATCTGGACTGATTACAAGCTCGGAAAAGAACAAAGGAAGAAATTAAAGGGAGAGAAGACGGAAGGAAGTGAATCGATGAATGAATGGATAGATGGATAAAGGAAGGAGGAAAGAAAGAAATGGAATGGAATGTAGGGGTAGGGAAAAAAGAAAGGCGGAAAGAAAATAAAGAAGGGTGAAGGAAGGTAGGAAGGAAAGAAGGAAATTAATTAAGAAAGATGTGATAGAAAGGGAGGATAGAGCAACGGAAAATAAATAAAGTAAGAAGCAAAAAAAATCGAGAATGAAGGAAAGAAAGAGACAAAGAAGTAAGAGGTTAGAAAGAAAGGTAGAAAGACAGAAACTAAAGAAGAAAGAAATAAGGTGGAAGGAAGAAAAGGAAAGGGGGGAAAAAAGGAAATTAATGAAAGAAAGAAAGAAAGAGAGAGAGCAATTGAAAAGAATGTAGGGGTAGAAATACAGCGGGAAGGAAGGAAAAAAGAAAGTGAGGGGAAAAAAGAAGGAAAGAAAAAAGTAAGGAAGAAAGCGGGGAAAAAAAAGGAGGACGGGTTGGAAAGAAAAAAAGCCAGAGAAACTGAAGAA
This sequence comes from Silurus glanis, assembly GCA_014706435.1. Taxonomy (NCBI): domain Eukaryota; kingdom Metazoa; phylum Chordata; class Actinopteri; order Siluriformes; family Siluridae; genus Silurus; species Silurus glanis. Next base: position 2,750,995 of record JAAIIK010000056.1, on the reverse strand, counting down.
GAGAAAGAAATAACATGGAAGGAAGGAAGGAAGGGGAAAGAAAGAAAAAAGTATATTAATTTAAGAAGGATGTGAAAGAGAGAAAGAGTTGAAAGTAATTATGAAAAAAAATAAAAAATAAAGAAAAAAAGAGCAACAAAGTGAAACAACAAAAAAGAGAGACTAAAAGAAAGAAGCAGAAAGAAGAGAAAAGAAGATAATAAATAAGAAAATAAGGGGGAGAGAGAGGAAAAAAAAAGTACAGAAGAAAGGAATATGGGTGCCAATACTTTAGCACTATATGGGACACCTGCATGCATTTATAATAATAATAATAATAATAATAATAATAATAATAATGTTGTTATTTGGGTTGTTAATAAGTTGTAATCTCGGGGTGCGTGTGTGCGTGTGTGTGTGTGTGTGTGTGTGTGCGTGTGCGTGTGTGCGCACACAGTGGACAGTGTAGGGATGGAGGAGCAGGAGCGGGAGAGGAGGAGGCAGGTGGTGGAGAAGTTCCAGAAGGCCCCGTTCGAGGAGATCGCAGCACACTGTGGAGCCCGAGTGAGGATTTTTTACCCTCATCTTCAACTGTGCAGAATCTGTTCCTTCACTCTATTTCTCACCTGCTTCTGTTTCTCCCTCCTCAGGCCACAATGCTGCAGAGCAAACTCAGTCAGATCTTCGAAATCACAATCAGGTGGGTTACAGCGTCGCGTCGCTTCACGTGCAAACGTGCGGGAAATAAAGAACAGCAACTCGTATTTCAAATTCACGCACAACATGCAGCCTTTTCTGTCTTTCTCAGATAATTTACATGCAATCTTCAAAAGAGGTTCATTAAGGAAAGAAAGAAAGAAAGAAAGAAAGAAAGAAAGAAAGAAAGATGAGGAGAAAGGAACGCGGGAAGAATAAAAAGGGGGGGAGCAAAGGAAGGAACGAAGGAAATAAGGATTAAAAGGAAGGAAGAAAAGAAGGAAAAATGGAACGGACTAAAGAATGTTGGAAGGATGGAAAGAATAAAACAAGGAAGAAAAGAGAAAGATGGGGAACGAAGGATTGGGGAGAAGGAAAGAAAAAGGAACAAATGAAAGAAGGTTGTTGTTTTATTGATAATGCATACAACAGAATGTCGTACTTGTTCCTGTAGTCTGTCGGAAGGAAAGAAAAGGAGGAAAGAAGGAAATGACCTAAGGATGGAATGACATGCAAGAAAGAACTGAGGAAGGAAAAGAAAAAAGGAATCGATGAACGGATTCAGAAAGGATGAGAATGAACAAAAAAAAGTAGGATGGTAAAAAAGTCTGGGTAGAAGGAAAGAGGAATAAAATAATGAAGGGAGTATGAAAAGAATGGAAAAGGAAGGAAACACAAGAATATGAAGGAGGATAGAATGAAGAAAGGAAAGGTAGAACGAACGATAACTAAGGCGAAGTAGAAAGATGAAGAAAGAGGGGAAGAAAGGCACACGCATCTCAGATCCTGAATCTTGTTGCTAGAAAAGTGCACGTCAGGTGCGGCGTGTGTTTGTGGGCGGGGCTTGTGAATGCGCTCCTGCGGGTTCTAACAGAATGTGGGTTCTCCCCCTGTTCTTCCTACAGGCCTCCTCCCAGTCCATCAGGCACCATCACAGCGAGTTACGGCCAAACCCAGACGCGCTCCGTCCCCATCTACGAGATGAAGTTCCCCGACCTGTGTGTGTATTAGCACAGCGTGAAGGACATCATCTCGCGACAAGTGTGTGTGTGTGTGTGTGTGTGGGACGTGTTGGACAGCGATCATGGACAGTCTTTCCCAACTCATCTTGTAGAGGAAACCCTGTGGGGTGCCATTACTTTTACTCCCCCATTCAGATTCGCGATCTGTGTGCCTCATGTTCTGAATTCGGCCGGGGGATGTATTTATTTTATTTTTTTTGAAGCGGAATGCACGTTTGCTAATGCTAGTGTATTTGAGTTTGTGTTTCGAGTAGTAGCGCTAGTTCATTTTCTAGGCGTCGCCATTTTTTCCGCTAACCATTTTTGCATCTTATTTACATTTTAGTTTTTCTTATCGGTGCTATTTTTGCACTTCATTATTTTTTTTTTTTTGGTATTTTTTAAGTTTTATCGTCGGAATTTTTTGTGCGGAATGTAATCGGAAAAAAAAATCGAACTTTTTTTTTTTGAGTAGTGATTGAAGTCCAAAACACTGCGTGTTGCAGATTCGCACTTTGATTTATTAGGGCTAAATTAATAAATTAATCTCGTCAGATACAATACAGGCTTTGTGAATATGAAGTTTAGTTATTTTCGTTTTAGTGTCCAAAAGCAACTTTGTCTCGCTTAATGACGAAACGTTGTGGCGCGTGTGGTCGGGAACACGACTTTAAAAGAGGACGGGGACATGAGTATGATCATACAGTGGACACACCTTTTTCTGGTCACGTGTCCCGGGAACGTCATTCTAATCACGTTTTAATCGGAAGAATGTAGAGAATGCGGCGGGGTTTTAGTTATGATGAATCTACAGAAGAAATTTTTATTTTTACATCTTTTTAATTTTACATTTTTTTTTTTTTTTGGGTTATATATATTTTTATAACTTGTGCGTTTCGCCAGTGATGCTCATCTTCAAGCTGATTCTACCAAGCTGAGGGAGTTCTCTCCTGCATAAATAAATGTCAAGATCTCCTGATGTTTTTTATTTTTTATTTTTTTTTTATTAATTTTTGTTTTAGTTTATCGTGACGACGTGACTGTACGTGCCCTTTTCCTGTGTGTCCCGTGTTCTGGTTTTGATTTTTGATTTTTTTTTAAATGAAGCCATGATCACAAAAGAAAACAAGAAAACATGACACTGAAGAAAAAAACATAATTTTAACAATTGGTTTTTTTTATTGTATTTTATTTGATTTTTTATTTTTTTTTTTTTTAAACAACTGCAGGGTAATAAACACGGCCTGCTTGGTAAGTATTCTATAATTTATTTTGTGAGAATTTTTTTTCTTTCTTTTTCTGGTTATTGCACATGAACTTACACAAAGTATATGCCCATACAGTTACTGGTCAGATTTTATTTTTTGATATGTTAAATTCAAATAGTATAATTTATATTATAATTATTATCTGTAATAATTGTTTTCCTTATTTTCTCAATTCAAAAGTTAAAAAACTGCGTGTATATAAATGAAAGTTATATACATTAGCTTGTTATTGGAAAGAAGGAGAAATGTGGCTCGATTAAAAAAAAATCAACCTAAATTCCGTTTATCTACATGTAATTGTATTTTACTTTTTAATTTTACGTTTTAATAAAAAAATTTTATTCAGTTTTAAAATTTGAAATCAGGTGCAATTTTTACATTAAAAACACTACATTATTAATATTCTGGCACTAAACTGCTAGTCATCACCTTTTTTTTTTGGTGTAGTTTGTAGTCTGCACTTATGCGTGTAAAATTAAATAAAAACTGTAGAATCTGAAATTTCTGCACCTGTTTACTAAATTAAACTTTAAACTGTGTAACTCATTTGAACTCTGTTTCAGTTTGATCCGATTCAGCTGCAGAACTTTGTGAATTGGCGTGAAAAAGGTGATTGATATCTTTCCATTTTTTAAAAATAAATGGATAGATTCAGATTTTTCTCCTAACATTTAGCTGTCAGGAAAAGGATTGAAAAAATATTAGATTTATTTTCTTAAATTTGCATAATGGCGCCATAACTGTGATTTAGACACGATTTGATTATATAAATGCCCATAGTACCGTAAACACTTCACAGTCTAATAAAATTGGAAAGTAATAAAAAACAGGTCTGAAATGTGACATTTAGAACATTTAAAAATATTGAATTTAAATGTTAATATCGTAATGTTTGTATATATATTAATATAATATAAATGCATATGCTGCCTGGCCAAAAAAAAAAAAAAATCTTTTCGTCGTACTGCCTTTTTTCATTGATTACAGCATGCATTGCTCATAGGATCATTTTAATAAACTTTAGCAATCCTACAATCTTTATTTCCATCCCAAGTTTAATTTCACAACAAGATCTTGTATTGATCATGGGAGAGACAGATCATTGTGCAAAGTCTTCTCCAGCACATTCTTCAATACGGTCTGGAATCTGTGGTGTTCAATCGGTGTTTGTAAATGATGCCTCATGCCCTCCTGAACCAGTGAATCCTTATCCATATTTGAATATTTCTGTAAGGTCAGGGAAGAAAAGAATTAATTGCTGGAAAAATAAAGTGATTCATAATCATTTAGTCAGCGGATGTCATCTATTGGGCATTTAACATTGCAGAATTTAGACCTGACCAACTAAAGCAGCCCCAGATCATAACACTGCCCCCACAGGCTTGTACGGTGGGCACTAGGCATCATGGCAGCATCGCTCCACCCTGGACTCAGAAATTCTAAATCTGGACTCATTAAACCATAGGACCTTTTTTATTGTTCCATTGCAATTAAAGCCTATTTCCTGATTCTCTTCACTAATAAGTTGTTTTCTTACGGCCGCACAGCTGTTTAGTCCCAATTCCTTGAGATCTCTTTGCATTGTTGTGTAAAAACGCTCCAAATTTCACTATGAAACAGTGACCTGTGAGATTTTTTTTCTGACCACATTTCCTTCTTGAAGATGGCAGGGCACTATTTATGGTTTCAGGTTTTAATAATGCATTGGTCAGATCTTAATCCAGTTTTAGTAGTTTTTAAAAAGCTTCTTAACTGTTTTCTATGCTTGATATAAATCTGACCCTTGTGAAACAGAGGAACATCTTTTCCATGACCACAGGATATGTCTTCCAACAAAGCTGTTTCAGAAATAAGAAGCTCCTCACTGCATACATTACACTTTTCTTTTGGCTAGGCAGTGTTTATATGATTTTATATATATATATATAATTAATAATTTCTCAAATGACTACATCATATAGCAAAACACCAAGTTACGCTCCCCAAATGTATAAACGACAGTATATAAGGATGTGGCAGTAGGTTCGTGGACGAGCGGCGTTGTATGTATGTATGTGTATATATGTGTATGTGTATGTGTATGTGTGTGTGTGTGTGTGTATATATATGTATATATATATATATATATATCTCATCATGCACATTTGTGTACACACAAACACACTCTGGTTTAGTTTCTGAGACACATGCGCATGTAATAAACTCTAGTTTATAGGAGTGTTACAAAATCAAAATGTAGCAATCTATTAAACAAACATCAGTTTCTATTAATTAACATTTTTCCACTTAACAATTTACATTAAAAAAAACCTTAACATTCAACTTTCTAATATCTGCAGACTTCATTTTCAATTTCTACTTCAGAGCTCCAAAAGGTCTCATGCAATTATTTTTCATAAAATTAAAATGTTTAATTTTTAAATACATTTTGGTTTTTATTATTATTATATTTTACTAATGGCTTGATTACAATTTTGTCAGTTTAAATCATCTGTATTCAGTGGACTTTTTAATGTTATTCTTTTTTATTATAATTATTATTACACTGTTCTTTTCAGTGGTCTCTGTACTTTTATTTTTATTTGTTAAAATTGTGTGTTTTCTCAATGGTTTTAAAACTTCAGCTCGTGTACTGTTGTTCCTGTGAAAACTGGACGTTCAGTAATAAATGTGAGAAATGTATGAAAAGTTGATGTTACAGTGAGGGGAAGAGTAATGCAGGGGTGTGTGTGTGTATTCATGTCACTGCTGCAGCTGCTTAATAAACACCTGATCAGTGATGACGAGCCACTTCTTTTTTTTACACAAATGACTTAAAAAAGAATTGATGATGCATACACCAGAAATGTTTGTTTTTCCTGCCAGGTAACATGGAGGGCCTCAACATCAACTCCATGCAGACTCTCTACTGGGGTCCCACAAGGCTCAGTACTTTGTCCTCTCCTTTTCTTTCTCTATACTCTCTTTTGGCATAATTATATCCTTACATTGGTTTTCTTATCAAGTGTGGAGTGGATATGTGTACAAGTGTGGAGTGGATATGTGTGTGTTGTGTAGTGTATAGTATACAAGTGTGTAGAGGATATGTGTGTATTGTATAGTATACAAGTGTGGAGTGGATATGTGTGTATTGTATAGTGTATAGTATACAAGTGTGTATTGGATGTGTGTGTATTGTATAGTATACAAGTGTGTAGTGGATATGTGTGTATTGTATAGTATACAAGTGTGGAGTGGATATGTGTGTTGTATTGTATATAGGATATAATTGTGGAGTGGATATGTGTGTGTATTGTATAGTCTATAGCAGGGGTCTGATACAATGCGTCTGATACAATGCGTTTTAGTTTCTCGTTTTCAAAAGACAACATTTCAACAACTTCACTGAGGCATTATTTAACGAACTCCCCTTCATTGTATGGCTTTTTAGCCCGTGCAATGTTCCAAGCCAAATTTAATTTTCCAAGCCAAATTTAAATCTAAATTTTTGGGAAAACTGCTTTTCTGCCTGACTTTTCAAAGTGACCAACTTGTGCTTGTGAAGTTCAGTCCCTTTTAGAAATTCCTGGTTGATGTTAGCATGGAGTGAGCTGAAGTGGCGCTGAAGATCTGAAATGCGCTAATGACGCCTGACATAAGGCAGAATGACTTGCCATTACCTTCAACATAATAAATATAAACTCTCCCACTAAACGTCCTGTGTTCATCTTCATATTTTCCTTTTGCTGTGCATTTTTCCCTGACATTTTGAGAGCGAACTTGACACAAACTGTTTACTTAAAATTTAAGTAAACAATTTGCATATCGAAGTTTGTGTTTGTGTTTTTTTTTATGTGCGTGTTCGCTTCGCTTGAGTTCAATACGGTATTTTCGTCAAATGCGCATGTGCGTGAGATGAAAATACCGCAAAGTTTCCCTGTAGGGGCGAGAGCATTTAAGTTTTAAAAATACCGCATTGAACTCAAGCGAAGCGAACACGCACATTAAAAAAACACAAACTTCGATATGAACGTAAGAGCCGCATGTGGTTCGAGAGCCGCGGGTTGGCCACCCCTGGTCTATAGTATACAAGTGTGTAGTGGATATGTGTGTATTGTATAGTATACAAGTTTGTATTGGATCTGTGTATTGTATAGTGTATAGTATACAAGTGTGTAGTGGATATGTGTGTGTTGTGTAGTGTCGGAACTCAGAGCCCGTCTCTGAGGCGACACATCGAGGGTGGATTCTTTGCCCGGAGGATTCCCAATGTTGCCCAGCCAATTCTAAAAAGACAAAAGTATAATAGACACAAACCGCCAATGAAGGATCCTTAGTCTTGGATGAGTAAAAGCAAAACTTCTTTATTTCATACACGTTCCAAAGAGCTCAGTCGAAGGTGGGTACTTTACATCAAACCGATCAGCGCATCAAAATGATAAAGCGCACCAGAATGACGAAGTACGCCTGCTGTTTGTTCGCGCTCGTATTTATACCCAGCAGACACCCAGTGTCCTTTTCTTTTCTTTTTTTTTTCTTTTCTAATTTCTTTCATCTTGGAAAATTCCCCTTATTTTCTGACCTTGTACAAGTGTGTAGTGGATATGTGTGTATTGTATAGTATACAAGTTTGTATTGGATCTGTGTGTGTTGTGTAGTGTATAGTATACAAGTGTGTAGTCAGTATAGTGTATAGTATACAAGTGTGTAGTGGATATGTGTGTGTTGTGTGGTGTATAGTATACAAGTGTGTAGTCAGTATAGTGTATAGTATACAAGTGTGTAGTGGATATGTGTGTATTGTATAGTGTGTAGGATAAGTGTGAAGTGGATGTGTGTATTGTATAGTGTATATAAGTGTGGAGTGGATGTGTGTGTATTGTATATTGTATAAGATATACGTGTGGAGTGGATATGTGTGTGTGTTGTATAGTGTATAAGATATACGTGTGGAGTGGATATGTGTGTGTGTTGTATAGTGTATAAGATATAAGTATGGAGTGGATGTGTGTGTATTGTATAGTGTATAAGATATAAGTGTGGAGTGGATGTGTGTGTGTGTGTATTGTATAGTGTATAAGATATAAGTGTGGAGTGGATGTGTGTGTATTGTATATTGTATAAGATATAAGTGTTAAGTGGATGTGTGTGTGTGTGTGTTGTATAGTGTATAAGATATAAGTGTGAAGTGGATATGTGTGTGTATTGTATAGTGTATAAGATATAAGTGTGAAGTGGATGTGTGTGTGTGTGTATTGTATAGTGTATAAGATATAAGTGTGGAGTGGATGTGTGTGTGTATTGTATAGTGTATAGTATACAAGTGTGGAGTGTATAATAAGTGCACGCTGTTGTGTATTTTTGCAGATTTATTAGAATAGTGCTTATTTACACTGTTGATGAATGAAGATGCTCAGTGATGTGGAAACTTTTTACAGATATAATAATAATATATAATCTACATGAGTAATACAGATCTGACTGTGAGATGGAAGCAGATTAAGAGCGGAGGTTTTTGTCTCGTATCTCAGTGAAAATGTAGAGTATGAAGTCCTAGTTTAGCTAATGAAGGTTAGTACAGGGGACAGTTTGAGAAGTTACGACTAAGTTCTGAAACCTCACGGCTTGTCTCGCTCATTGTCTGTTTGTGACAATGATGTTACGGAGCAGTGTTAGCAGGGGTTTATGGGATTTTTCAGTCCAGGGCTTCATAAAGCCACCGTAGCGCTTGGAGGCAGGTGGGGTGCTCCAGCGGAAGTGTGTAATGCGGTACTTCGTGGTGCTCTTCGTGTTGTTGTTCTGCTCATTGCTGCTCTCTATCTGACGCCTGTTGAGTGAAAGAAAAGGCATCTCCATGGACACTTCTTCAGGATCTTCATTGTCCATGGAGACGGTCGAGTGCACTCGGACCGGCCGGCGCTTGCGGCTCGTAGGCTTCCCCCAGCGGAAATGCTCCATGGAGTAAGTAGGAGGTCTCTCTCCACTGCGCTGAGGTCTCACACTGGGCAGAGAAGCTTCAGACTGACCCAGAGATGTAAGAAGGACGCCAAGGCTCAGGCTGTCCCCCTCTACTTCATCTTCCTTGTCCTCCTCGGTACTCGGCTGCTCACTAGGGAGCAGAGTGTCAGTGTTTCGGACCAGCAACTTTAGCCTGCACTGCCAGAGGCACTCCTACAAAACATCATCATCATCAGTGTTATTGCATCACATGTATAAACAGCCAATCAGCTTCCAGTATGTAAATGAGGAAAACTATTACACCAGGAGAAATAGATGTATTTTGTAGTGTTGGGGTGTGTGTGGGTCTTTCTTTCTTTCTTTTGTTTGTTCTTTCGTTCGTTCGTTTGTTTGTTCATTCGTTCGTTCTTTCTTTCTTTCTTGCTTTCTTGCTTGCTTGCTCTGATATAAATCAATAAATAAAGCGAATGTTGTAGGGGTTCTATCACGTTTGACATGGTCATGATATAAAATGCTTTACTATAGTTTTGTCCTGCGAGTCGAGTTCCCTGCAGTCGGCGAGGTCCGAGCAGCGTCCGTCCACCGCTGGTCCACACACACACAGGACGAGTGCAGCACAGAGCCAGGAAACACACTGCATCTACAGGCACAGAGGGAACAGAAGAACAAGTCAGATCCTGTACACCAGCATTCACGTGGGCACCAATCCAACCCAACACACATTCCGGGCTGTTGACGGATATATTTAATAGTCAAAAAAGAAAAACAATTATTTTGACCTTGAAATCTTTATTTTTATGATTCACCAGCAGAGCTGCTTCACTCTTCATAACCACAGTGAAGCGTGTTCTCTCAATCAATCTCTATAGACATGAATGATCCAGAAGAAAAAGAAGCGACGTTCTTCCGTTCTTTTCTCCTAGTGAGGTTTGTGGGCTGCTCCGGGAATGAATGTCATTCACACACTAGTAGGTAGCGTCAAACATCGTGCGTTTTACTCAGGGTTTCTTGTTCTCTCTCTCACACTCACACACACACACACAGCAATGCTGTTTTCTCTAACACTGCAATCATGACTTAAAACTCACTGCCTCGTCCCTACATGACCTTCCAATGAATGCATTCTGACAGCTTCTGATTTATCGTTGCTATAGGAACCAACCTACAGGACATAAAAGGGTTATAAAAGGTCCTCGGACACTAATTAGGCGTGCTTTTTGTTCTATGAAGATATAAACGAGTATTGAGAAAAGAATAGAGGCTGATGATGGACAGTGTTTATAGCAGCTATAAAAGTATATGTCATTAAGTGTAGCTATAAATGAAATAAAGGGAAACTAATCGGTGTCGTCATTGTAACGTCATGTGGCAGATGTGTGTGTGTATTTATATATATATGTGTGTGTGTGTGTGTGTGTGTGTGTGTGTAAAGCACTAAATGGTTTGGCTCCCATGTATCTCTCCAGTCTTTTAACACGTTACAATCCGTCACGCTCCCTGAGATCTCAAAACTCTGGACTTCTAGTAGTTCCTAGAATAGCAAAGTCCACTAAAGGTGGTAGAACATTCTCACATTTAGCTCCTAAACTCTGGAATAGTCTTCCTGACAGTGTTCAGGGCTCAGACACACTCTCCCAGTTTAAGTGCAGATTAAAAACATATCTTTTTAGCAAAGCCTACACATAACACGTCTCACATCATAACCTTGTGCTCCAGAACATCTGATCACATGCACATTATCAACTTGTGCTGTTAATATCATGAACAGCAGCTACGCTAATTGCTCTCCACTGCTTCTCTTTCTCTCCCCATCCCGAGGCTTCCTGAGGTTTGGCCAGCTCCAGCTCATCAGGGATAAATACACACCATTCACCTTGAATGTTGATTTCTGTAAAGCTGCTTTGAGACAATGTCTGTTGTGAAAAGCGCTATACAAATAAACTTGACTTGACTTGTGTGTGTGTGTGTGTGTGTGTGTGTGTGTGTGTGTGTGTGTGTGTGTGTGTGTGTGCATATATATATAATGTACCTTAAACTAATGTGTTTTTATTCTATAATCAACATGCGCATGGACGAATATTGATGCTTTATGCTTATTAGTGAAACCAAACTCAACATGGTGCATGAAGACAAATGCTGATAGTGTGTAAGTGTATGTACAGTGAGTAAAATGATCTGGATAGATAGATGGATAGAAAGAAAGTGTACAGTCAGTAAAATGTTGTTGTTCTTACTGATTAGTGAAACAGTGGCAACTTATGTTCAATTAAAGACACAATAATCTTGCCTAAGGATAAATTAACGCATGGCTGTGTGTGCTGCATGTATGCTGTGTGTGTGCGTGCTGTGTGTGTTGTGTATGCTGTGTGTGTGTGCGCGTTATGTGTATGCTGTGTGGGCTGTGTGTGTGTGTTGTGGGTTGTGTGTGGGCTGTGTGTGTTGTGTGCTGTGTGCACATTGTGCGCTTTGTGTTGTGTGTATGCTGTGTGTGGGCCGTGTGTGTTGTGTGCTGTGTTGTGGCCTGTGCTCGCTGTGTGTGTGCGTGGTGTTTTGTTTTGTGTGTGGGCAGTGTGTGTTGTGTGCTGCTTGTACCCAAGCTGGACTAAAGTTTCATATCCAGCTTTGAGACTGGTGTTTATTGTAGTCTCTGTAAATATTGATTACGAAGCATCAAATTGAGAATCGAATAACAGAGAAGATAATCATCTACAATTCTCCATTAATGTCGAGAAGACTAAATAAGATAATTGTGGACTTCAAGTGATCCTAAGTAGAGACTCACTTCTACACATCAATAAAAGAGCTGTAGAACAGTTGTGTTTAATCAACGATCTCCCATGAACCTTCAGCACCTTCTAGAAAGCCCCGAAAGCGCAGCATCACCTCAACTTTTGTAGGTTATAAAGAGCCAAACACTTTCCTCTGATTCTCACTACCATCTCCAGATGAGCATGGAGAACGTCCTGTATCACAGTGTTGTACAGGAACGTCTCTTAGTGCAGTGTCAGAATATCGAAAAAAAAAAAAAAAAAGATCTTCATGGTTTCTGTATAAACCACTAACAACTCAAACAACTATAGCTTCATCCCCAAAACCCACCAAAATGTGATCGATTCAATCTGGATTGCCAGTAAAATCCAATTATCTCTGGTCTTCTCCATTTTTTATTATTTTATATAAAATTTTTCATTTTATATCATTCTATAATAAAGAATGAAGTTACCTGGAAGAAGTTCCAAATATAGTCTAGAATTGCAATAAAAAGCGAATTGTGAATCAAATCACAATTCAAATTCAAGACATTTAGTTGAGAATGTGATCGAAAAAGAAACTGAATTGAGAATTTAATCATAATTCATTTTCAATTCAATACAATTAAATCAACACTCAAACTGAGAATCAGGGCGTCTCCTCCTGAGTTCTTACCACTATATTTGCGTTTATGGCATTTATTCACCCAGAACCACTTACATTTATCTTTACATTTATCTTCTCACATGTCCGATCCCTCACCACCAAACTCCTCCACAGGTTTCTCCTCGAGGCAGTCAGATTACTCATTATTCCTTCTCCCATTCATGCTCACCTCGGCTATCAGCCTCCAAGTCCTGTGTGACTCAACATCACTGAACACCTGCACTTTAGACTTTGTATACATAATAGTTTGCAGTCTGGTGAGCCTTGTGATCCTGTTCCCTTCTGCTCTCCAGACCTGTTCTGTTCTGTTCTGTTCTGTTCTGTTCTGTTCTGTTATTTATTATATTATATTATATTATATTATATTATATTATATTATATTATATTATATTATTATAAAATAAATAGAAACAATATTTTACAATTAAAGAAAGAAAAAGTTTATATATATATATATATATATATATAATGTTTATTTATATATTTTTTATTTAAACAAAAATAAATATATTAAAACATTTAAATGAAAAATTACCCAATAAAAAAAAAAAAATTTTAAATGACAAATATATGAATATAAATCCAATTTTATTTATAAAATATTAAATTATTAATTATATTATATAGAAATGATGCATCAAATTTAATTTTGAAATGTACATCATTAAATAAAAATTAAGCGTTTCTATTTCATACATCAGGACCATAAATTAACAGTTTATTTCAGAGATTCTTCACTGTTCATATTATTTACTTTATAATTTTGTTATTCAGATTAGATTTTATATGCACTGATTTATCAGTTTGATGGAATGGATCAAGAGATTTCACTCCTAAAAAAATAGTAAGAAAAAAAGAAAAGAAAGCATTTGAACTGCTTCTTAATCTAAATATATACTGTAAATAAATAAATACTGTATACATGTGATTCATGTACTTCATCTTTTCTAACACTTACAAAACTCATTAATATAATATAAAGCCATGAACACACACATTAGACATTAGATATAAATATATGAAAACTATATTATTACCACTCAAACTGTTTATTCATGCAATTATAACAATTATAACTGTAAGGAATAAATAAAAAGAATAGTACAATAAATGAATGAGAAATATAAGTCTAATGAGGGAAAAAAAAAAGCTTAATTTCTATTTATATAATTTGTAAACTTTGTAAAATAATTATCATGTATTTTTATTATTGCTATATTAAGTATTACTGTGTTATTAGTCAACTTAAGTGAACTTTATTACATTTAATATCAATTCACGATAAAAAAAATAAGAATGAATAAAAATGAAATTAATAAATAGAAATATTAGTAGTAATAAGTAGTGTAATATAATACAATTTTAAACGATAGATAGATAGATAGATAGATAGATAGATAGATAGATAGATAGATAGATAGATAGATAGATGATTAGATAGATGAAAGTCCCCACCTTATTGACTGTAATGCTGAGTTAAGGCGACGATGTTGCTCTTCTCTGTGTGTCTCTCTGTGGTTCTGTATGAAGCTCTGGTATTTATAGTCTCAGGTGCTTGCAGACCCTCAAGGCCACGTCATGATGAGGATGGATAAGGAGGAAGGAGTTTGGTGGTTGGAGCGGAGGGGTTAAAGAGAGGGTTGTTGTGAGGGGAGGGTTTAAAGAGCAAGGGGGAAATGACATGCCGGGGGGCGTTAATGAGGGTAGGGGGTGGGGTGGCTGTGGGGGGGTTGACGTGGTCAAAAACCACTTAGCAAGTGTAACCTCGGATAAGTGTTCACACCTCACAGGGAACAAAAACACACAAAAACGTGTGCGAGGAGGATTAACGGGTCGGTGCCGCATCCACCTGTGCACCTGCTGATCAAGTCTGATGACCCGAAACCTGAGATTCACAGAAAATTGTGAATGACGCAACTAAATCTGCAAACACGCAGCTAACGTTCTCATGGTTCATATAGCAGTGAAAAGTGGGTCAGACCTGGTGTCTGGTTTCTTCAACAAATTTAGCTGACTGTGGAAAAACCACACACACATCTGACATTTGCCCAGTTCATTTCACTTTCTGATGTGGTACTGAATTCCGTCTGTAAAGGATCGATCGCAATTCCTACAACTTTGACGTCAATCTGGTTTGACACGGAAATGGACCTGTGGTAATGTTTCTGAGACGTATCACAAACGCTCCATGTTGAAGAGGTCTTAAAGAGTCATGGTTTTTTAAACATTCATTACCCCAAAGAATTGTGGGATAGAAAATGTAGACTTGTGAAATAAACCCCTTCAGCACCCCACATCCAGGCCTCCGGCTCACACAAACCCATGAACACAACTGCCGGCGTGGTGCTGAACGGACAGCGCCGGTTACAAACTCCTCTTTTGGAAAGTGGTAGGCACATGGTAGAGTGGCGCGCACACACACACACACACACACACACACACACACACACACACACACACACACACACACACACACACTCAATTCTGTTAAAATTTATTCATTTTTAAATGAATACTTTCTATTTCTCTCTTTGACTCTCTCTTGATCACTATCACACACTCTTTTTCACTCTCTCAGAAAAAAAAAGAGTCCCCCCGTCTCTCTCGCTCTCTCTGTCTCTCTCGCTCTCTTTGTTTCCCTCTCTCTTTTTTCCCTCACTCACTCCTCTCTCTTGCTCACTCCCTTTTACTCTCTTTCTATTTCTCTTTCTTTTCCTCTCTCCTGCACTCTCACCTGTACTTTCTTTTTTTGACTCCTCTGTGTCTCTCATCCCCCACTCATCTTTCTTCCGTTCCCCCTCTTTTTCACTCACTCTTCCTCTTTGTCGTTTCTCTCTTTTACACTCCCTGTTCGTTTCACTCTCACGCTTTTCTATTTCTCTCTTTCTATTTCTCTTTTTCTATTCCTCCCATACTCTTAACCCTACTTTCTGTCTTTTTTACTATTCCTCTCTCTTTTTTTTTATCACCCCCTCTATTTCTCTCTCTTACCTTCCCTCTCTCTGTCTCTTTATTACTCCCTCTTTCTCCTTCTTTCCCTCCCTCTTTTTTCTCACTCCTAACTTTCTTTATTGCACACTCCATTTCACTCTCTTTTTATTTCTTTCTCTTTTTCACATTCACCCCTACTTTTAGTTCTCTCTCTCTCTCTCTCTCTCTCTCTCTCTCTCTCTCTCTCTCTCTCTCT
>JAAIIK010000056.1:2721558-2725419 GCA_014706435.1 Silurus glanis | reverse complement strand
GTGTGTGTGTGTGTGTGTGTGTGTGTGTGTGTGTGTGTGTGTGTGTGAGTGAGATTACAGACAGGTTATTACACATCGCTTGTTGCATTTTGGCACTGTGAAGAGAAAGTGCGTTGCATATGACGCATGCTGAAGTTGCTCAGCACGTAAAGGCACAGTGAAGAGGAAAAAACCCCTCAGGGATTTCAGAACGAACATATTAGACATCGTAAGAAAAAGAAAGCGTGTAAGACAAGTCGCTATTTCTGGATCGGTTTGGACATTTGTGCCACTGGGATGTTTATTTTCGGAACTGTAGATAAGAAATAAAGGATTTGTAGAGAACTGTTTCAATTGAAAACAGAATGAAATATAAAAACGAATTTGAATGTTTTGGTCACGTTATTTATTACATTATGGCTTCATTAAACACTTGTGAAGACTCGCATCATATGTGTCCACTCTTAACATATCAATACTTTCTTTTTTTGCTCAGTCGGTTCCCCAGAGGGATTTTTCACTCTCAAGCTGCGACTTTGAGAAATAAAACAGTTAAGGATTCAAAGGATCAACTTTTATGAAGCACATTTATGAAGCTTCTTCTGGAAAGCATCCAGCTGTGATTTTTCCGAGACTAATTTGTTCGTGTGATGGTGGTAAGAGACGCTTATAAAGGCCCAATGTATAAATAATACACTGCAATCGTATCCTGATCGCTGATTGGCTGAAACGGCTTTCGTTATTTAAATATGAAAACGAGCATTTTTTTTTTTTGGATCGGTTTCCTTTAGATCGATATATAAACAATAGTGACTTACATAAATTGTATTTATTTATTTCTATCAAAAGTTTAAAACTCGATACACAATTTCAAAGCATATATATATATATAAAAAAAAAAAAAAAAAAAAAGACTGATCCTCCGAGTGGCACAAATATCAGTGTGTAATATAACGATCTTTTTTGCTTTCTTCTCACTCCTTTGGGGGACTTGGGGAAGAAAATGAAAGAAAAAAAGAAAATGACGGATGGATGTTTCACGTCGGAGGAGAGGAAGTTATATTTGAACAAGCCTCCTTTGGTCTGAGATCAACAATCTTTTTATGGCACTGAGGTCAAAGACAAAAAGAGATGTTAAAGAGGAACAAAGACGAGAGAGAGAGAGAGAGAGAGAGAGAGAGAGAGAGAGAGAGAGAGAGGGTGTGCACCCTGTGTGTGTGTGATTCAGTGCAGTCCTCTTCTTTACATGGTAGTAAACTGGCTGTGAGCCTGTCTCAGCTTCTCAGCAATCTGTAAATACAAAACAGTGATTCAGTTCACTCACACACACAGACAGAAAGACAGACACCCACCCATCCAGACAGACACCCAGACAGACAGAAAGTCAGACACACCCACACAGACAGATTCCCAGACACCTGCCCACCCAGACAGACACACACAAAGTGTAAGAAAGTGTAAAAGCTCATTACTGTCTCATAAAATTTGACTTGCTGCTCCAGGTACTGCTGCATCACTCTGTTGTAGTCGTAGATACGATTGTTATGGAAATGGTTCATCTCCGCTGCAGAAACCAAAATCACCCAGACATCAGGTTACAGTCCATTACATTACACACACATTAATCATCAGAAAAGGCAGTGTGACTGTGACAAAACACTGACGCCACTATTGGATCCAATTTGTGACTTTTTGTTACTTTTGCCTGCCACGTGAAACAAAATATTGACATTAATACGCTATTGTCATCAACACCATCTTCATCTAAGATTGAAAAATCGCAAGTTGAACCATCATAACTTGAGAACCATCTGTGTACATATATATATATATATATAAATTTAATGAATAAATAAATTATCTTGTGTGTAAATATTACATAAAAAAAAAACCCACGCAAAACAAACACAAACCAATTAAATTTGTGCAAATTTCATTGATATAATAAAGTATATTGCATTAATTTCATTTATTTTATTTTTATTATTAATTTAAATGAAGCAGGCTTGAATAGAAATTTTTTTAAATACGGTACAATTTTTTTATTAATGCAGTTTATTATCAACAAAATTTGTGATCAACATTTGAACAGTTCACATTTTTAAAACAAAATGCCTGCTTGGTTAAATAATATTGAATAATATTTACTAAAAATTAAATAGAATAAATTTAATGAATGCGATACACTTTTTATATTGATTAAACGGAGTAATTAATTAAATTGGCACTAATTAAAATGAAATGAATGGAGAAATGTAAATAGTTTACATATGTTAGACCCCATATAAACTTTATTAGAAGAGAGCTACATGTGCGTACCCTGTAATGCGTAAGACATGGTGCTGGCTCGCTTGGCCATCGTGACCTTTTCCCCGGGGGTGATTTTACTGGTGGCGACCAGTTTGTCTGCTTCTTTTACTTTCTCTATGGCGACCTGCAGGAACGCAAACAGAACGCCTTAAGACGCAACTCTGATCAGAGTAACATTTTTGTCGTTCAATTCATGCTGATTCTGTAATCGAAGTACCTTGTGAACTCCGATGGTGTCGGGAAAGCATCCCAGAAGTCCTTTGTACTCGTTGTTAGTCTCCATGAGGAAGTGAAGATCTTTTTTTGGCTGAAAATGGAGAACATGCAAGCCTGAGGTTATTATACACACATTCCACACGAGTCACTTTCGCACTTCCTATTTGCTAAAACTCTCGGTTTAAAAATGGCTGTGAGAAACAATAACCAATGATTATTTCTCTATACAGCTACAAGATTCTCATCTTCTGAATTCCGTCAAGGTAGCTCGCGAAAAAGACTTTACAGATGCAAACAGCAGTGCAGGGATCCCTAAACTATGGACCTCACCCACATTTGGAACGGCTCGCTGAACAATACCAGAGACATATTTTGAAAATATAATTTTCAGTATATGTTTTTACACATATATCTGTATTTGATAATAAAGGTCGGCTTTCAAATTAAAATTTATCACTGATAGTTTGCTGGAATATCGTCAAGAAATCCACACCGATAGTTTTTCCGGTTCGCTGTCATTACGAGAGCGGCCTCTAGAGGCGAATCACTGACGCCACGCGCTGTTTGTTTTTACTTTTACACAATTTTACATGGAGTGTTCCTTTTTTTTTTTATCCAGTATCCATTTTGTTGATTAATCGGTTATCAGCAAGTACGATCCAACCTAGTTATCAGTCAACCTCAAGTTATTAACGTAGCCTAATTATTTGTTAGATTCACCCACATAAGTAAATATTTTAATTTCAATAGCAATGACTATGAAATTAAATGTCATAATGATAGTAATAACAGCCGATATGCCTCTTGAAAAGTGATGCTCATTTGTCTGTATGGTGCAGAGCAATATAATAAACTAATCTAGAGTCTAGAGAAGGTGTCAAATATCAATATCTTCTTAAGCCTGTACTGATACCTGCTCAGCGACCATCTGCGCGATCTCCTCGTAGGTCTTCCCAGCTGCTGTGAGAGCATCAGTGAGCGTAGATTCTCCTGCAGGAAACACCAAAACCACACACTAAAACACTTATCCCTGCCATACCCTGTCATTATGGTTTAACCCGAACCCACAGATCCTTTAAAACAAGGACTGGGAGCAACCGAGCAAACCGGACCTTCATATCCACTGCTGTTGAAGACAGATGACAGGTTCTGGAAGGCTTTCCCAATCCGCTGATACTCCTTCGGCAGAGCTGTTAAAGGAATACAGATATTTAAATGTATAAAAAAATAAATATATATATGAATATATATATATATATATATATATATATATATATATATATATATATAAAAACACACACAAAAAATCTAGATGGTTCTGACTCACGTCCTGTGCAGCGCTTCCAGTGCTCATTT
>JAAIIK010000056.1:2711558-2719058 GCA_014706435.1 Silurus glanis | reverse complement strand
ACTTTGAAAATAATTTTTATCGTGCATCTAACATGTAATAAGAAACAATGTAGAAAGTTTCATTAGGATCCGTAATGTTATTTCGAAGAATTTACAATGCGTGAGAAATCGCGTTTTTCGCGAGTTAGCCGCGATCCAGGGCAAATTTTTCAAAACCCTTTCTTAGTGAGCACCTAAGACCCAAGAGGAAGGTATGTTCCAAATTTCATTGCAATCCGTTCAGTGGTTTTTGAGATTTCGTGATGAGTGAGTGAGTGAGTCAGTGGTATTTCAGCTTTATATATATAGATTATTCGTGCCTGACGCTAAAGTGTTGTTTACATTTTATTTTCGACACTTTATTTTTGTATACTGTAAAAACTTCAACCACATTAAAGTATTTTTTGGATAAAATGTAATAAAATTTACAATATTATATTATAAGTTGTACTTATCATTTTTTGTAAAGTTATCCAAAGGATTAACATTAATTAGCTAATCAAAAAAAGAACACTAGATTAAGCAAAAAAAGAAAATAATAATCGTTAGAGTAGTCGACAGAAAAAATAATCGTTAGTTGCAGCTCTAACACACACACACACACACACACACACACACACACACACACACACACACACACACACACACACACACACACACACACACACACACACACACACACACACACACACACACACACACACACACACACACACACACACACACACACACACACACACACACACACACAGTCAGACAGACACACACACACACACACACACACACACACACAGTCAGACACACACACAGTCAGACACACACACACAGTCAGACACAGGTATGCAGGCACACACAGACACAAATGCACGTACACAGACTCACCTACACAGACAGACACACAGGTATGCAGACAGAAAGACAGACACAAATGCACGTATACAGGCAGACACAGTTTTTTTTTCTATACCTGTGACCTGTTTGTCAGGTAGACAGGGGATGGGGATGGCCGAGCCGAACTTCTCCAAAAGTCTCTCATACAGCCAGTCGAAGTGCTTGTATCGATGATTGACTGGTTTGTTAGTTGTCTATTTAAAGGACAGAGAGTAAGAACAGTGTGAACATGTAGAAGTGTTAAATACTTATTGGATTGTAGTGTGTCAGAGGGTTGGTGCTGCAGGACTCACGTTCGGGGAGACCTGATACTCAATGTAGCTCTTCAGGCCGTACATTTTAGAGCCCTTTTTGGGGTCGGCTACAACACAGTCCAGCTGAGGCTCGATGTACTCCCACACCGGGCCGACCTCCCCGCTCTGCAACACACACACAATAAAAAAAAAAACTCCTGCAGGAGCCTCACACTTTCATTCTGTGAAGATTCTGACCTTTATCATGACTTGTTTTTGTGAAATGTTGAAGAGCAGACCATCTCGGCCCAGACTGACATTCCTACATCCTCAGATACCTTTATTACTTTCACTATAGTCAATGAATAACTGATGGTGAGTCACTGAACTGCTGATAGTCTGAACTCTCTGATACTGAGAGTCACTGAACTACTAGATAAAAAAAAAAAGGAAGGATTGTGTCATGGAAAGGAAAAACAATGAGGCTACAAGTTACTAGAAAGTCTAATGCCGTAGGGTTCGGAACCAAAAAGCCGCAGTGTATCGAATTAAAGAACCCAGAATATGTTTTATACTTTAAATTGCCTAAAGTAGCCACCTTTTGGTTTGTTAACGGCTTTGCACATCTTATGGCGTTCTCTCAGTCAGCTTCATGAGTTTGTCACCTGGAATGGAGCTTCCAGAGGTATTGAGTACTTGTTGGCTGCTTTTCCTTCCTTCTCAAATATCAACCGATTTAAATCGGGTGAGTGTGGAGGCCAGGTCGTCCGATGCAGTACTCGATCACTCTCCAACATGCCACAAGTTTGATCTGTCATCAAAGCTTCGGATGATCGAAAATCTAAAACATGTTCTGGGTTGTTTCGTTTACTACATAATAACATACGAGGTGGTATCTAACAATTGTGAGACTGGCTCTGTTTACAAAAACAGAGTCTTCTTTTCTGTCTTCTTTTCGAAGCGCGTCAACCACCGGATCTCCGCAATGGTGTGAAAACGGTGACCTTTAAGCCGCATCTTCATCTTCACGAAGAGGGCGAAGTGCCAAGTCTGGTGAGAAGGGTGGGTGTGGAAGTGAGATCAGGTTGTTTCTGTGGTCAGAACAGCACCAGTCGCACAGCTCCCGATGTACACAGGAGGCACACTGCCTTATGAAGGTCGGTGCTCCCTGTGACTGTGTGTGCAGCCTTGTGCTGCCATTTGTTGGCGTGTTACAAAACTAGTCTCGAAACGTTTTGATACCACCTCGTACGTGTTCTTTCCTAGCGTGGATGTCCTCGGTATTGATGATGTCCAAATTATGATGCCGGTTTTCGTTGTGCAATCTATTGGTTCATATACTGTAGTTCAAAAGTCTGTGGTCTCAATTTCCTGGAGGTGAGGAGGCCTGGTGTGTAGTCAGAGTTCTTATTCATCCCATAGGTGTTCAATAGGGTTGGAGCTCTGTCGCAGGAGATCTTCCAACCCATGGCAAGCAAGAATTTCACCGAATGACGTACTGTGCACGGGTAATAATGTATTATAATTCACGCAGTTGAACGTATTTGTGATTAAGCTGTTACTATGGGAACGTATATGGCAGAGCGACATTTCACATTATTCGGAAAGGATTATAAAGATCTTTAGCTTACATAGACAGACAGCTTGGGTCCTTTGGAGCCCTGTTTATGCAGGAGGTACAGCTCAGGACCCGATTTGGAGAATCCCGGGAATCTGCACACGGTGCGGAAAAAACGATTGATTATACAGAACTTTTACAGTATAATCCACTTCATTTCAGCTGAAGTTCTGCAAACGGATTCTATGGTAAATATAAGACTTCTTACTTGTTGAGGGTGATTTTCATGGAGGACCCGTGAGCTCCTCCTCGGTTGATGGCGCCGTCACCGGCCGTTTCGCTTTCTCCGTACCCGCCCGAGGACTTCCTGTCGTCCCATTCGTCGTCCCACTCGTCATCGTCGCCACCTTCGACCACATTACCGTGTTACGCACCATTTTTCAATACGTAAAATTTGAATATATTGATAACGCAAACCTGCACACACGTTAATTCAGAAGTAAACGTCTATTAGTAGTGTTGGGGGGGGGGGGGTGTCGACTGATTATCTGTGAATATGATAACCATCGTTTATATATAAAGGTATAAAATTAAACCAATTGAAACTCTCGGTTTGTGAAATACTTCCTTTGGCGTTTTATTTAAATTTATTTGAAAACAAATGACGTTCTATAGACAAAAAAAGGAGGAGGACGACAACAATAACGAAGAAGAAGAAAAGGTAGAATAACAATAAAACACCTACAGAACTTCAGTGCTTGGCCCCCTACTGATAAATCTATAACTATAGTCATGTGACATACAGCAGAGAGCATCTGACATTAATTTGCTGTACAGATTTTTCCTGTAACTTCACATTAAATGTGGCTTTCAGTGAACTGCTCTTAAAGGAAATCAATCAGTAGCTCAATGCTGAAAGATAATTGTTTATATTTTCTCTAGAACGTTCCTGACGTGTTTTATTTCTCTTACAATGAATATCACAAGTGCTAATATTTGAAGGGAAATAATTCAATATCGACCAGCAGGGGGCGTGGTAGAGCGCCTGTTTGGGAATGAAGGGCAGAGCCAGAAGGAAGTAAATGGTAAGGATTAAACACCTGTATGTAGTTTCTGTTGATGAGTGTTTTATGCTTCAGTGACCGAGAGAGAGAGAGAGAGAGAGAGAGAGAGAGAGAGAGAGAGAGAGAGAGAGAGAGAGAGAGAGAGAGAGAGTGTTTGTTCTTTAAAACACTAAAATGTGAAAGTAAGCATGAAAACATTTACATCATTTGGCAGATGCCCTTATCTTTCTTTCAAATTTTTATTTAACTTTCCCATTCATTCTTTATTACATTCTTATTCGACTTTTCTTTCTCTTCCAGATGACTCCTTTCTTTCTTTCTTTCTTTCTTTCTTTCTTTCTTTCTTTCTTTCAAAACTCATTTCTCATTTGACTTTCTTTTCCATATGACTTTCTTTCTTTCTCTCTCTCTCTCTAACATTCTCATTCAACTTTCTTTTCTTTCTCTTTCATATGACTTTCCTTCTTTCTTTCTTTCTCTCTCTCTCTCTCTCTCTCCAAAATTCTCATTCGACTATCTTTTCTTTCTTTCTTTCTTTCTTTCTTTCTTTCTCTCTCTCTCTCTCTCTCTCTCTCTCTCGCCAACATTCTCATTCGACTTTCTTTTCCATATGACTTTCCTTTCGTTCTCTCTCTCCCTCTCTCTAACATTCTCATTCAACTTTCTTTCTTTCTTTCTTTCTTTCTCTCTCTCCAACATTCTCATTCGACTATCTTTTCTAGACAATGGCGGAAAGATGAACCCTGAAGCACTGAAACTGGAGACTCCTTCCAGAAACGTGAAATAAACACCTCCTTATACAAAGTTTTACTATGCGTTGAGCTGAAGAAACCCATTTTCCTCCCTCAATCCATTTCTTATTAGCCTCAGATTACAGGTTCAAAGCATAAGGCGTTACGTAAGGAGTACGTTCATATAATCCTGTAAATTTGTCCCACAGTATCAGTCGACCCCTCTTACACTAGGATATAAGGGGCCCAGCAATGGCAGTTTGTAGTGCTGGGATTTGAACTCACAACCTTCTGATCAGAAGTGAGAGCTACCAGATCCCTTCAAATATTTTTACATCTACACCATTTGACAGATGCTCTTATCCAGGGCCCTAAGGGTCTTGCTCGAGGGGCCCATAAGTGACTGGGATTTGAACTCCCAACCTTCAGATCAGAAACCAGTGAGCGACCACTGCCCTGTAGACACGTTATTACGTCTTGAATGAATTCAACATGATTACAATGTGCCGTTATCCGACAGCATGACCCATGCTTGTGAGTTTGGAGCTCAATTCATCCCATGCAGCTTGTTAGAGAAGTTCTAAACACCTCATGGTGTACCTGTGTAATCGATTAGGTACGGATACGGATAAATATCTTCAGGAGAAAAGAAAGGAGAAAAAGATGTTTAATTGAAAGGAAATCCATACAAACAATGTAGACCAAAAAACACACTTTTGAACCACTGAAAAGGAAATTATGTTATTTCATTAAAGAGAACGACGATCCTAATTACAGATGCAAGCGGAATTTTTTAGGGGGCCAAGCACCCTGGTTCCTTCTTTCTTTCTTTCCTTTTTTTTACATTCTCATTTGACCCTTTCTTTCCTTGATTTTTTTCACTTTTTTACATTCTCATTTGATTTGAATTCTTTCTTACATTTGACTCTTCTTTCTTTCTTTCTTTGATGTTCTTTCCTTTTTTAAATCTCATTTGATTTTAATTCTTTCTTACATTTGACCTTTCTTTCTTTCTTTCTTTGATGTTCTTTCCTTTTTTAATTATCATTTGATTTAAATTCTTTACATTCTCAACAAACTTTCTCTTTCTTTCTTGCATTCTCATTTGTCTCTTTCTTTCTTTCTTGCATTCTCATTTGTCTCTTTCTTTCTTTCTTTCTTTCTTTCTTTCTTTCTTTCTTTCTTTCTTTCTTTCTTTCATCTCTCTCTCTCCCTCTCCTGACTATCTTTCAGCTTTGACAAGCCATAAATTCTGCTGCCCAAACAATCACAGGAAAACAGAGTAATGATGTGAAGCAAACTGCTTTAACAGTAAGTAATAGTTTCACTCATGACACTGTTCAGATCTGTTTTGATCTTAGACAGTGGTGAAATTCTCCAACTGAATGAAGAACGTTTTAAAAGGACAAATGGGCAGCAGAGTGTCTGGTTCAGAGATTGGACAAACCTTGAAATTGGAGAAGTGTGCAAAGTCATTTCTGAGATACAGCCTCATGTCTGTCTTCACGATCAGGTTTGTTGGCTCATTACAGGCAAACTGGATTCATTCCTAATTCTTATGAGATTTACTCTGAACATACCATGGACAGAATTACAACTCGAATTCCCAGAAATGTTGGAAAGTTTTTTTTTTTATTTTAATAAAATGAAAAGTAAAAGACTTTCAAATCACATGAGCCAATATTTTCTTCACAATAGAACATAAATGTTTAAAATGAGAAATTGTACACTTTTATGCACAAAATGAGCTCATTTCAAATGTGATGTCTGCTACAGGTCTCAGAAAAGTTGGCACTGAGGCAACATAGGGGCTGAAAAATACAGAACTTTTGAAAACATTCAGCTGGAAGAACATCTAGCAACTTACTGACATCAGGTCTGTGACATGATTAGCTATAAAAGGGAGGTCTTAAAGAGGAAAGGGTGGGCAGAGGCTCTCCAATCTGTAAACAAGTGCGTAAAAAGATAGTGGAATACTGAAAGACAAAAACATACTGCTTTCTGGGCTGTAAAGTCTCAGATAATCGCTTTATGGAAACTTGCACACAGCAAATCATAAAAGAAAAAGAAAAAAAACCTGGTGGAATTTCTGAGACCACCACAACCACCCACCCCCCCCCCCCCCCCCCCATTGTTGACAAACAATGATTTTAATCTGCTTACTCCTCATCACTCCTCATCACCAGCACCTCAGCCATGATTTCTTTCTTTCTTTCTTTCTTTCTTTCAAAACTCATTTCTCATTTGACTTTGTCTTTCTTTTTATTACATGCTCATCTAACTTTCTTTCATTCTACTTATCTCTTTCTTTCTTGTCTGACTTTTCCCCCCCTCACATTCTCGTTTGACTTTTTTCTTTCTTTTTTGACGTTCTGTCCTTTCTTTCCAACATGCTCATCCGACTTTTTCCTTACATTCTCATTGGACTTTCTTTCACACTTTCTCTCGCTTACATTCTCATTTCACTTTTTCTTTTGGCTTTTTTTTATTTCTTCTTAGATGTGGGAAAATCAGACGTCTCAATACTCTTGTCCCTGTAGTGTACAGATGTGTACAGATGGGTGAGATGGTGAAAGGATTTCTCAGATGCTGCATTTCTCCTGTACTGAAACATCACCCGTTCCTACTGTACGATGTGGAAGTGTGTAAATCAAGTCATTCTAACTGTCGTGTGTGTGTGTGTTACCTGGTCCTGGGTAGGCGTGCGGGTGGCCGTGTCCTCCAGACCCCCAGGCGTTACCGCTGCTCTGCCCAGTCTCTGTGCCCTCAGGTTGCGCCGCCCAGTTATTGGAGAAGCCCCCAGAGGCGTTACTGTCAAACACGGCCCACGGGTCACTGCCATTACTCGTCTGTCAGAGAGAGTGCACATGGTCATAGTGATGAGGTGATAAACAGAACACACACACACACACAAAAGGTTCCTGTTAAAAAACAGTTCATTAAACTACACACGTGATTCCAGTACTATAGAAATTTACAATTTGTTCACAATAGACTGAGAGAGAGAGAGAGAGAGAGAGAGAGAGAGAGAGAGAGAGAGAGAG
>JAAIIK010000056.1:2687921-2698807 GCA_014706435.1 Silurus glanis | reverse complement strand
CACACACACACACACACACACACACACACACACACACACACACAGGTAGTCGTCGACTTACAACCTATGCAACTTACGACCATTCGACTTTACGACCACAATCGCTAGCCGCGGCGTACGTTATTTTTTTACCAGCTTCCAGCATAATTTCACAGTACTGTACATATAGCCTACTCTACTTATGACCAAATCGTGTTACGAGTGTCGTACGCCGCGGCATGACAGTGCGTACCAGCTTCCGGCATCATTTCACAGTTCTGTACATATAGCCTACTCTACTTACGACCAAATCGTGTTACGACCGATTTGTCAGTCCCAATTGTGGTCGTAAGTCGACGACTACCTGTATATAAATAAAATCCTTTGTGGTCTAAAATGATGGGAATCAAAAGGCATCCTATATATACAAACATAATTGGAAGCCTCTTGGAAGTGAAAATTCCAGAAACCACTGTATATCGTGGTTAATGTGGTACCTTAACTACATTAAGGTACGTAATTTCTCTGATATGGCGTTAGTTAGCTCTCTGACAGAGAAGATCCTAGCATTAGAGGAGCGCATCGAGAGTCCAGAGAGAAATAGTGACAGCGAGAGCAGTCCAGGTTCTGCAGGAAAAATTCTGGATGCCCTAGGTGTAGTTAGCAATCCCCCGACTACGGCTCACGCATGGGAGCACCATTCCTCTCCGATTCACGTGTCCAAAAGGTTTGCTCTTCTCAGTGAAGAACCTGCTGAGAAACCTGAAAGAGCTCTGGTTATAGGAGACTCTATTCTGAGGCATGTGAAATTAGCTAGACCTTTAGGGGCACCAGCAGCACGTCAGGTGTTTACCGTGAGCCAGAGTGCCGAGATAGCAGGTCAGCTTTGAGAAGGCGCTGCTTTAATTTCTTGTAGTATCGGTCATAGTCTCAGAACAGCACTAGTTAACCAGTGACTGTCCAGAGCCAAGGCCAGGGAGCAAATTGCCAGTTATTAACCACCTAATTAATAAACCTGACCTTGACCCTGTCAGCTGTCCAATAGTCCAATATCAAACCTTCCCTTTATCTCCAGAATTCTAGAAAAGGTTGTGGCACAGCAGTTCTGCTCACATCTACTTAGGAATAATGTATTTTCGAATGTATCAGTCAGGATTTAGGCCTCATCATAGCACAGAGATGGCGCTAGTTAAAGTGGTAAATGATCTGTTATTGGCCTCTGATCATACTATACTCCTTGCTAGACTAGAGAATGTTGTTGGAATAAAAGGGAACAGCTCTGTCCTGGCTCGGGTCTTATCTGACTGATCACGATCAGTTTGTTGATGTAAATGGTGAGTTCTCCACACTCTATGAGGTAAAGTTTGGTGTTCTGCAAGAATCCGTCTTAGGCCCACTGCTTTTCTCTTTATAAATGATGCCTCTGGGTGAAATTATACATAAACATGGCAAACACGCCCATGATGTCATTACAGAATGCAGAAAAACTAGTTCATGCTATAGTTACATTTAGATTAGACTACTCTAACGCTTTACTGTCTGGGTTTTCGAGTAAGTGCATAAATAAGCTTCAGTTATTCCAGAATGCAGCAGCAAGAATCCTAACTAGATCTAGAAAACATGACCACATCAACCCTGTTATAATCAGTCTACAGTGCTCCCAATAAATCCTGCATTGATTATAAAATACTACTTCCGAGACATAATTTGAGTGCACTTCTGTACCATCATGATCCCCCACGCCCGCTTAGATCAAAAGGTGCAGGCTATTTGTTGGTACCTCAAATAATGAAGACTACAGCAAGGGGCAGATCTTTCTCTTATAAAGCCCCACAGTTATGGAACAGCCTTCCAATTAGTATTGGGTCTTAGACACAGTCTCAGTGTTCAGGTCAAAACTGAAAACATTTATTTAGTTAAGCCTTTAGTCAGTAGGTTTTTCTTAGTTTAAGTAGCAGATCTGGAGTGATCATTTATATAGTGTTTGGTGAACTGGGATATTTGTATGCTGTCGTCCCTTCACTCTCACACGTTCACTCTGGTTTGTTGTAGTGTGGTGGGCCGTGTCTTATCCTAGTGATCCCTCATGTCTGTGTTACCTTCTGGTTCTCCTTTTTAGATATGCTGCCATAGCGAGTCTGCCAGAGTCCCCAACCACACAGTGTCCTTAACTTTCATACAACAATAAGGAGACTTAATAATCCATATTTCTCTCCCTATCTTCTCTCTCTCTCTCTCTCTCTCTCGGTTGAGTTAAACCATGCTCCTGAGGTTCCAGTGACCAGTGTTCCTGCCCGTCTACTCTCCACAGATCTGCTTCTGGATGGTGTTCTCTTCGATTGGAGACCACTCTGCAGCTGGGTATATTTCACATCTATTGCCTGAGGATCTATGAAATTACAGAGTAAGACAGGAGCTTTGAGGATGGATTTGGACTGTAGTTAATGCCAACAATCTGCTACAATGGCTCAGGAACATGGTTTGCATTTGATCACCAGCACTGCACACCTCAACATCGTTTAGCTGTAATAAATGGACATTCTGTGCAACCCAGATGAAGATGGGTTCCCTCTTGAGTCTGGTTCCCAACAAGGTTTCTTCCTTATGCCATCTCAGGGAGTTTTTCCTTACAACATTCGCCACTGGCTCACTCCTTAGGGACAAACTTACACAAAAAACTCTCATTCATTCTTTCTTACCACATTATCCGTGTACGTCCCAGGGGTCCCATAAGAGACTCAGTTATGTCACTCAAAAAACAAATCAGTTTTCTGCATTTCTGGAGATTTCTATATCATTTTGAGTTGCAAAAATATCAATAACTGTATCCCTGGATATGGAAGATGGGAATTTTCCTTTTAATTAGTAAATATGAATGGCAACTCGTACAGCCGTAAAACACACTCAAATAGAGGAAGTATAATGATTTGAACAATAGTGAGTTTAACCGCAGGAATCAAAAAGGAGTGACTTCTCTATTAAAACAGAAGCTTGAACAGTTTGGCCTGAAACCCAAATTCTCATATATAAATACCTTTCTTCTCAAATATGGACATTAAGAAGCTAAAGAATGTGAAAGAAAAGTGAATTCAAGTACAAAAGTACCACTAAAAACCCAACTCATACAATCATGACATATACATGTATCAGTGACAAGTCATGAATTTCACACCTCAGCCTTCAGTGGTATCCTGCCTGAATCAATCCACCTATTAATATCAACAATATGACACCACGGCTTTAGAAACCATCAGTATTACAGAGAAAAACCAGTAGAACAGAGCGCTGCATTACAGAGAGGAATCTCATACAGTAAGAACGAATGCCATAAAGCAACAAACCCAACAAACAAAGTGTCAGTATTTGGTGTGAGCACCATTGTTATGTAGAACTGCCTTAATCCGCCCGGGTACGGAATTCACCAGAGCTGCACAGGTTGTTGCTGGGATCCTCTTCCACTCCTCCGTAATGACATCACGGAGCTGCTGAATATTAGACACATGGTGCTTCTCCACCTTCTGCTTGAGGATGCCCCATAGGTGCTCAATAGGGTTCAGGTCTGGAGACATACTTGGCCACTTCATCACCGTCATCATCCCTTCCTCAGCAAGGCGGTGTGCTGGAGTCGTTATGTTGGAAATCTGCCATTTCTGAAGAGAGGGCAACATGTTCTGCTTCAGAATGTTTCCCCTCAATGAACCGCAGCTCCCCAGTACCAGCAGCACTCATGCAGCCCCAGACCATGATGCTGCCACCACCATGCTTGACTGTTGTGCTTGACACAATTTTCTTTGTACTCCTCGACAGGGTGTCGCCACACATGCTGGACACCGTTTGTGCCAAACAAGTTTATCTTAGTCTAATCAGATTATAGGACATGTTTCCAGTAATTCATGCTCTTGGACAGGTCATCTTCAGCAAACTGTTTGCGGAATTTCTTGTGAGCAGCTTCAGAAGAAACTTCCTTCTGGGAAGACGGCCTGCAAACCAACTTGTTGCAGTGTGTGGCGTATGATGAGAGTATGGTTCTTTGCCAGGAGGTGCCATGTTGAACATCCAGTGGTCAGTATGTGAGAATTGTACTCAAAGCACAAAATTCTGCTCTAATACATGATACACAAATTTGTATGGTCCTGTCAAGCAGACTAAAACATGATGATTTGTGGCTTTGCATGGTTACACGACGTACAGCCGTTATTACTTATTGTGTACTCATTTGTTAAGTTATTTTCAGAGGACAGTAAATCTGTACTGCTATACAAGCTGACTCACATTGACTACGCAAATATATTGTATACTGTAGTATTGTCCCTTGAGAAGATATTGTTTTTTTGTAGATATTGAAGCCTATAGTTTTGTTCACGTTATAAACTTAGAAATTTGCATATGCAGGACCAAAACAAAACACTCTCAGACAGCTCGCAAGTCCAGAGCCGCATATAAAATTAGTTGGAAACAAGCCATCAGCACCACAGATGTGCTTAAGCCTTATAGAAAAGATGATATGGCCGAGGTGGCACCACCTAATCATCACCCATTAATCTCAAGATACACATTACCCTGGAACACCTGGTATCTTATTTACCTTTCAGAGTTCGGTGACGGAGAAGCAGAAAAATATCCAAAGGAGGTCAGATGATTGACACGCATTACATGTTAAAAATGTGCTCATGTGACAATATCACACCTTCCATTATGCATCTGTAATAGGATAAAAATGCTGCCATGCCACACCAGGGTTTCTTGATTACACAAGGAAAAGTATTCCTCTACTTCCACTCCTGTGCCATGCCAAGCTTTTTAAAATTCTGTATTTGATCAAAAGGTGCAGGCTATTTGTTGGTACCTTAAACAATGAAAACTACAGTAGGGGGCAGTTCTTCCTCTTACAAAGCCCCACAGTTTAGAATCAGCCTGCCAATTATTGTTTGGGACTCGGACACAGTCTCAGTGTTCAAGTCTAGGTCTTTCTGTCAGTGGGTAAGGAACAGATCTGGAGGGATCATAGATAATCGGGTGTTGTAGTGAACTGGGATATTTGAATGCTGTTGTCCCCTCACTCTCACATGTTCACTCAGGTTTGTTGATGAAAAAAAGTTGACTGTTCTTATGTTGATGAAAAAAAGTTGACTGTTCTTATCCCGGAGCTCCTTCACATCTGGGCTGGCTCGGCTCGATTTCAGTTATGCTGCCATAGCTATTCTTGCTGGAGTCCCTACCTGCACCCTGGTGGTACAGTGTCTGTCTATTATAATACATATGTGTTGTGGTATGTTGTAGCACAAAGATAATTGCTCTGGGTTCCTGATTGGAAGGTCAGGGGTTCAAGCCCCAGTATCGCCAAGCTACAAGTATTGGGGCCCTTGAGCAAGGCCCTTAACCCTCTGTGTTCCAGAGGCGCTGTATCAGGGCTGACCCCGCGCTCTGACCCCAAACATTGCTGGGATATGGGAAGAAAGAATTTCACTGTGCTGTAATGTACATGTTACAAGTATAAAGCACCTTTGAGTGTTTAAAGGCTTTGGCATGGAGAAGCTGGTGTTGGATCTGTGATGATCTCAAATGTTGAGCTATTTTATGAGTTGCTCAGTAGCTCCTGGTTCCATAATCTCAAAAGACTGTATAAGACTGTAGAAAGGACATTACTCAATCTTACATTCCAGTGCTCATTTTAGTTCTCACTCTCCAGTGTTCTGTATTGTTTAATGATTTATCACACTCTTGATGTCACCCAAATTAGAATGGGTTCCTCTTTGAGTCTGGTTCCTCTCAAGGTTTCTTCCTCATGTCATCTAAGGGAGTTTTTCCTTGCCACAGTCGCCATGGCTGCTCATTGAGCAAAGCTCTTGATTTGGACTGTAATTTATATGAACAGTCTGCTACAATGGCTCAGGACTACAGTTGGCATAAACAGTAAACCTTAACAATGTTAAAACTATAATGAATGGCCATTCGGTCGCACCCAGATGACGATGGGTTCCCTTCTGGGTCTGTTTCCTCTCAAGGCTTCTTCCTCATACCACCTCAAGTAGTTTTTCCTTGCCACATTTGCCACTGGCTCGCTCATCATGAATAAACATATAGGCACTAAAACATATAGATTTAAATAGAATAACCTATTTATCGCTGCTTTGGGACAACGTCCATTGTTGAAAGCGCTCTACAATTTAAACTGTCCATCATTGAGCTACAGAGTTGATGAACAGTAAACAAAAAAAAAAATCTAAAGGGTGTTAATGTTTTCATTCGATCATTTGATTTACTTTTCAATTTAACACCAATGGAGTTTCCCATTACGGATATCAGACGTTTATTAGTGACGTGTAGACTTTTCATATCCACTGTCGTCATTTATGCAGGTATCCCATCAGCTAATCATCTGACAGCAGCAGAAAGAGGAAAATCATGCCGATACCGAGCAGCCATTACGAGTAGCGTTCACATCAACACTCACAATGTCGGGAATATGCTATCTTGGTGGTTATGAGCTGGTTTAAGGATTTTTATGGCCCCAAAGCAGAAGTTCTCTCAAACTGGAACATCACAAGGAATTACCAACCTGCTTGTGTAATATATTTCTTCCTAATTGGTATTTGAGGTTTGGGTTGATACAAAAAAAAAAAAAGTGAATGTCAACATGGACCAAAACCACACACCTGACCATCTCACACATCTGTGGTTCTTCACCAGACTGCCCAGAATATCTGTATTTACTGTCGCAATTAGATATTCACTACAAGGAGCACTTTTGAGGAACAATCACTATGCTCCACCATGACAAAAATCGAACTCCATTATGATACGAGTAGAGGATGAAGTTGAAAAAAGTGTCGTGTCCTTCAAAGCCTTGACCTCCTCAACCCCACTGAACGCATTTTGCACTCCTCACCGCGTTGAACCTCGGTACCAGATATCATTAATCCTCGTACACCTGAATGATCACAAATTCAATTAGCCACATTGCTAAACATCTAGTGGAAATCCTTTTCAGAAGAATGGAGCTTATTATAGCAGGAAGGCCAAGTGAATGCCCACAGGTTTTTATTGCCCATTGATGGTTATTGCTTGTTTCGCAGAAAAACACACTTTCCAAAGAACAGAGGAGCGATATTCTAAAATCAGCTGTGAGATCCCTGTGCTGGAGGAACCCCAGAGGAACCGAATGCATTTGAATACTTCGGCTGAAATATGAATGCGTTTTTTTTTGTTTTGTTTTTTGAAAGACTCTCACAGCTCTGGTGCAAACACTAATAATCATCATAATGCGTTACAAATGTACATGTACTCTCTGGCACTCTCCTACTGTATACACAGTAACCTCGAGGTCACGCGCAAAAGTATACAGGACCAGAGGGCAAGCGGATCTTTAAATATGTCATGTGTTTGATGTGAGGCGAGAAAGCCTTTCCTGTTACATTCCCGTCACTAATTCCACACTGTGGCTGCTTCCTTCCTCCACAGGAAACTTCACACACACATACACACAGGGTGAATATTCATGAATGCGAGTGTGGGTGCATGAGTGTGCGTATAATACCGTGCTTTGTGACTGATCACACACACACTTTAGGGAATTCACACACAGTCAGCCTTACCTCCACATAGTCCTCAGGCACCAGGCCGACCTCGCCCCTGCTGTTCCGTGCCTCGATCCATCCTCCACCAATGCTCTGAGGAAAAACACGGACAAACAAGAATGACTTTTTTTTCTCCCCCAGGAATCCTGAACCAACATGGCTCCCATACTACAAGACGATAAGACGAATACGTCTGAGCTCTTTAAGCGTTAATTAGAGAGCAATTAGAGATTAGCAATTACCCTAACACAATTAGAGAGCATTCCACGTCTGGAGTGATATCTATCAAGGAATGATCTGCCCAGTCACTGCACCTAATCCCTACTGAACTAAGGAAGGAACTGCTAAGGGAGGAACATGGAATATCTGGACATTTATAGGTTTGTTTGGCCAAAAATAAATCTTCATACCGTTACATTACTAAGTTTAGAAGAAGAAAAAAAATGTGCATGTGTCTGTCAAAACCCATAAAAATCTAGGTGTTTCCACACTTTTGACAGAAACTGTGGCCAGGGTTATGAAGAACTCTGAATTACCATAATGACACCATCACACTCTCTTGCACGCATGCAAAGTGCGAACGCAGACATACACCAACACACACATGCACAATCCTGCACAGAAAAACGTGCATGATTGTACTACACCCAAACAAAAATACACACATGTACACACGCACAACTGCGTGCACGTACAGACACTATGGGACGGTGTAATGTCGTGCATTCAGGACTCACCGGGTTGGTGATGGTGACCGTCTCGCCCTCTCTCACCGTCAGCTCGTTGTTGCCCGGCTCTGCTAAAAAGTCGTATAAAACCTGCGCCTGTGTGAAGACGAAGGGCAACATGAATAAACATGCGCACACACACCCCATCACTATCTGATCATTATCTCGGCCCTGATAACAAAACACTCTCTGCTCTAAAGACATGATATCATGAGAGCTAAAAACTGGCTTGACTCGTTCTGGTGTTCATTTTCATACACTGGGGGAAAAAAAAAAAAACACCTGTGTGTTTGACTTCCTCTGCTTTTTGTGTCTCTGAAAACTACAGGCATGTTATCATTGGTGCAGAGTCCAGAAATCAGTGTAAAATCTGTCGGAGATCACTTGAGCCAAGATCAGAGACCTCATGTGGTTCTCTTGTTTCTGATTAGTCAGAAGGTGATTCACTTCCTGAAAAAGCAGCTCTGGCATTAATAGTATGTATGTTTTATATATACTGTATTTCCAAAAGTATTGGGACACCTGACCTTTCCTGCTATATGTGGTTCTTTTCCAAACTGTTACCACAAATCTGGAGGCAATCAATTGTACAGGACGTCTTTAGATGGCGCTATAATGAAATTTAGCGTTCACTTGAACTTGGAAACCCAAACCTGTTCCAGCATGGCGATGCCCCTGTGCACAAAGTGAGCTCCTTCAAGATCTGGTTTACATGCTTTGGAGAGGAAGATCTTGCTGCTATAGAGCTCTGATCTCATCCCTACTGAACACCTTTGGGATGAATGTGAACGCACCCCAGGTCTCCTCACCTACATCAGTACCTGCCATTCGTAATACACTTGTGACTGATGAACACAAATATCCATAAACACACCAAAAGTCTAGTGGAACATCTTCCCAGAAGAGTGGAGGGAATTATAAGAGCAAATTGGGACTAATTGTGGAATCCAATGCTCAAAAATCACATACCGTACTAATGACCCAATACTTTTGGCAATATAGTGTGTGTGTGTGTGTGTGTATACATATATCATTTATCATTTCTAAAGCACAGAGACGCTCCACAAAAATGCTGAAACAACAGTTATGGAAGAAATCCTCAGTGCCAGTAACAGTCAGAGATAACGCTGTAACTTTTAGAATTCCTGAAACTTTTTCCGTAACATTATTATTCTTTATTATTCTTATTATTCTTATTATTCTTATTATTATTATTATTATTAGCGTAAGGATTGGCTCTAAGCTAGCTGTGACTCCACTGTGTCATTCCACTCGTTCTTGTTCGGTTTCTCCAATACTGGCCTGGGAATATCAGTCACACAGACACCAGGACGTGTATGAACGATATCCAGATGACGGAGAGATGGAGAGAAAGCATATATAGACCTCCGTGATAATTATGAGACCGTTGCGTTACATATCAGTACATGACGAACAAAAACACTGTGGAAGGTCATACTGGTTTTGGTACAAACGTAAGCGTCTATCGTAAAGATATGACACTTAGAGACGAACCTAACGATAACCTTTGAGACCAAGGACTGTTTACACACTGCATGGTCAAAAGTATTAGGACACCTGAATTTTTCAACCCGTGAGTGTTTCTGCCCCAAACTGCTCTTTAGATGCAGTACCATAAAATTTCCCCTTCACTTGAATAAGGAAACCCAAACCAGTTCCAGCATGAAGATGCCCCTGTGCACAAAGCTGGCTCTATGATAGAAGATATGCTTTCCATGGGTTGGAGTGAAAGATCTCCAGCAATAGAGCTCCAAAACCTATTGAACACCTCTGGGATGAATGTGAACTTCGACTGCACCCCAGGCCTCCTCACCTCACCCTACATCAGTGCATGAACTTTACTAACACCCTTGTATCGGAATCAATCTCCACACAATCTCCAAAATCCAGACCATCTTCACAGAAAAGTGGGGGTTATTATAACAGAAAATGGGGACTGAACATGGAATGGGATGTTCATAAAAAAGCGCATACCAATCTAATGTTCAGGTGTCCACAAACGCTTGTTTTCCAGATGGTCCACCGCATCAAACATAACTATAAACCGTATAACTACAAAAAAAAAAAAAAAAAAAACACACAAATGTTCTTTAAGAAGAAGAAGAAGAAGGAGAAGAAGAATCGCACCTATTGGGATATTTAGAGGAATAACTCACTCCATTGCACACTGCTCATAGCAAATCATTATCTCTGAGGTGGCAACTAATTCAGTCATTGATTATTTTCTTATGTTCTTCTGTCTTTTTTTTACTTATTAACAAACAAAAATAATCAAGTGAATCAGTGAATCAATAAAGACTAATTATAAACATTTCAGACTCCTGCTTCCTGTCCAGCTCTGCGAGTGTAAACACACAAATATCTGTTCAAATTATTCAGTTAATGATTTACAATTTCTATAGCAGTGGAGGTTCAAACTACAGAGGAATCATTATTTAGACACACACACACACACACACACACACAGTGTAAGCTGTAGAAGCAATGTGAAGGGCTCCTCTATGTAGGAGGCCTACTCAGGCTACAAGAGAGTCTGTGTGTGTGTGTGTGTGTGTGTGTGTGTGTGTGTGTGTGTGTGTGT
>JAAIIK010000056.1:2658518-2669769 GCA_014706435.1 Silurus glanis | reverse complement strand
GAAAGAAAGAAAGAAAGAAAGAAAGAAAGAAAGAAAGAAAGAAAGAAAGAAAGAAAGAAAGAAAGAAAGAAAGAAAAAACAAGACAGTTGAAAGAAAGAAAGAAAAAAAGACAGAAAGAAAGAAAGAAAGAAAGAAAGAAAGAAAGAACAAGGCAGTTGAAAGAAAGAACAAAAGACAGAAAGGATGAAAGAAAGAAAGAAAGAAAGAAAGAAAGAAAGAAAGAAAGAAAGAAAGAAAGAAAGAAAGAAAGAAAGGACGGTCAGACAAACGAATAAAGACAAGACAAAGCCAAAGTTGAACAAGACAAAGTTGAAAAAAAGAAAGAAGGATGCAAAGTTGAAAGAAAAAAGCAAGACACAGAGAAAGAAAGAAAGAAAGAAAGAAAGAAAGAAAGAAAGAAAGAAAGAAAGAAAGAAAGAAAGCAAGAGAAAACAAGACAGTTGAAAGAAAGAACATAAGACAGAAAAAAAGAAAAAAGTAAGAAAGAAAGAAAAACACAAATAAAGTGAGGAAAAATCTAAAGGATATAAAAGTAAAAAAAAAAAAAAAAGGCTGCATTATTATTACATTATTATTACCAAAATGAAACTTTAAGTAGGGGTAAATACTTTTGCTCTTTGGGCTCAAAACTTAAAAATAATACATTATAATTTATTATTAAATAATGACTTTAAATAATGAATTTGAAAGTGAATGTGTATATATGTGTGTGTGTGTGTATATATATATATATTTACCACAGTGAATTAATATGAACAGTCAGTTAGTTACACAGCCCTGTGTTTGATTAAGGACAGGAACGCGGTCGGGAACTTCATGCCGGCTCTGGACCAGCAGCAGGACTCAAAAGTCCTTTCTTTGACGGAGGCGAACGGACAAACCGTGATGGCATTCCAGCGATCCATCAAGTCATGTGATAAAAATGACTTTTCCATCACTGTGAGTACACAACAGGAAAATTCAGCCCATACTGTATTGTCCACATCATCATCAGGGCATAAAGAACATAATATCCTGCAGGTCTCATGTTTCTCAGAGTCTCCAGTCATCAACAGAAGTTTAGTTTGTCACCTTTCAATAGTATGTGGAATAAGTTTAGGCACCATTGTGTCTGTGAAGGTTTAAGTCACTGATTTTGCTGGAGAACATTTAAAGTGTATTTTTATTCCATGAATTAACTCACCTCTCTTCTGTTTTTACCTCAGGACATGCCAGTGAAGCTGATCTACGCCTATGGTGACACTGACGACATCAGCTATCACAAAAACCGGCGAGGGACAAAGGAAGTGAATCTTCTGAAATACATGCCTCGATCCACTGTCTCTGACAGCAAATACTTCGACATGACCATGACTAACGTACTGAGATACCGTTACACTTATGTCTCAGTATTGTAGATGTATATTGTATATACATGGAAATGCTGCGTGGCACAAATTAATGATTGATGACTAACTTAAATTTCAATTTATTTGTATGGTAGATTAACTTTAATAAAGTGACCTGTAGGTTTTCTTGAATGTAGATACAATATAATAAAAGGACCGTATAGGTACACATATACTATACCAGTAAAGGCGTATAGGTCCTATACTATACCCTATAGGGTATTTTTGTTACAGTGGAGAAAATTGGCTGAAAAATCCTTCAGGGTTCCCCTAAGGGGCTCATCCCAGTCAGCAAACAAATTTGGCCCAGATTTGGCATTCATCTGGCACAGCTGGCATTCATCCGGCACTGGCATACATGTGGGCCAAACATGGCCCGGTTTGGCAGAGGTGGTACCGTTTTTAAGGCGGCTCACAAGACATGGGCCAGATGTCATTTAGGACCAGTTATGGGTATTTAACTTGGCTGAGACTTGGGCCAGTTATGGCCCATGTGTGGCCCTTGTCTGGAATCCAGACCTGGTCCACACTAGGACCGTAATTCATTGTATGTGGGCCAAGCAAAAGCTGGTTGTGTGGGCCGGAGCTGCGCCAGAGAAAAATTGCATTGTGGGATGTAGATAAAATTCTCTATGTATAAAATGTCAGAAAATGCTGTGTAAGTTTCTCTAAAATATAATAACATGAACTCTTGGGTATTCTTACAATGGAGAAATGCTAAGAAAAAAATGCCCTTTAGGGTGCCTGTAAGGTAGATAAAATGTGAGAGGTACACTGCGGCAGTGTCAAAACAATAGTCCACAGGGTGCAATCCATCACTGAGACTTTGGGACAAGACTAGAAAACAAAAATGCAAACAGGAAACCCACCCATCACAGATCAGGGGTGGGGACAGGAGTTAAAATTACAACAAATGTAAAAAATGTATGTAAATAAAAACACACAAAAAAAGGAAGAGTGTGAAGCTCTCTAACAGGAGGAATTAGTGAGTGCTAGATATACATTTAATTATTTAATTTAAAATGTAAGTATTGCAATCTAACTGAATTATAAAAAAAAAAAATATATTATTATTATTAGTAGTAGTAGTATTTCTTGAAATTTTTTTATTAAACAAAAAAAGTATTTTTAATCGATAAAATTATGACATTTAATTTAAAATATAAAACAAAAAAAATTAGATTTTACATTTGTAAAAAATTTATTAAATGATTTATATGAGTTTATTAAATCATTTATAAAACTATTTAATTGATTCAGTTATTGTCATTTAATATTTTTTTTAATATAAAACAAACCATATAAACTATATTTTGTTGATATAAATGTATTTATTATTTTGCAGTTTGTGGTTCCTACCCAAAACACCTACTACCACTGCAAGATTATGAGCCTTCCGGTATTTGACAGGAAATACCACATCTATCGTGTAAGTAGCAGTGTTTATTCATTTCACAGCTTCATTACTCACTTATTAGGCCAAACGTAGGTTTTGGAATATATTCAATTCACTGCAATGTTATTTGTGTATCACAATGAACATTAACAATGAACCTTTACCAAAATAATAGATGTAGATTACAAATATAAATTGCAGTGTCGTAAATGAGTCCCTATACGTTTATATCTAAAGACCTTTAGAAGAACCAGCGTCAAAATCCATCTTCATAGTTCTTGAGTTTAATCTTTTACAGTAACCTCATATACACAGAATATGGACAGAAGATTGCGGACACCTTATGTGGAGAATAATGTGCTTTTTGAGCATTCCATTCCACATTAAGTCCCCATTTGCTGTTATAATAACCTCCTCTCTCCTGGGAAGATGTTCCACTAGAATTTTATGGAGATTTGTGGTGATCCATTCAGCCACAAGGGTAATAGTAAAGTCAGGTACTGATGTAGGTGATGTGAGGAGGCCTCTGTGGAGTCTACGTTCCACCAATTCCTAGGCGCCACTCAAGATCTTCACTCCATCCCATGTGAAGCATGCTGTATCTTAATGGAGCTGGCTTTGTGAACAGAGGCATTGACATCTAAAAACAGGAACATTTCATGCTACCGCCTTTAAAGATATTCTTTCTCAGTGATATGCCTTTAACTTTAACGAGCCATCTTTATTAGAAGGAGTGGTTTTCAAAGATTTGGATGTTTCTGATGTTTCTTCCCCATCCCCCTACCCCACAGATAGAACCAGTGATCCAGAATCGTGACATCGTGCATCACTTGTTGCTGTACCGATGCCCACCATCGGTAAACCAGACCTCTGAGAAGCCATGTTACAGTAAAAACACCCAAGCCGAGTGCATCCAGGCCGTTGCTGTTTGGGGCATTGGAGGAGGAGTGAGTGATGTTCTGTTTCATTAATCATTCAAATGAATCCATGACTGAAGTGTCACTTGTGTCAATTCATTCCAGGTTGCTGGTACAGTGTGTGAAAGTGCTTTTCTTTGTTCTGATCACATGATGATATTTAATCCAATTATATTATTTTTCCCTCAATATTCTCCAACTTTAATCTGATCGTATTTCATATATCATATTTTTTGCTGGGTTTTTTTGGTCTTTCTGGATCAACCTGATACTTCTTCTTCTTCTTCTTTCGGCTGCTCCCATTAGGGGTCGCCACAGCGGCTCATCCGTCTCCATACCACCCTGTCCTCTACATCTGCCTCTTTCACACTAACTACCTGCATGTCTTCCCTCACCACATCCATGAACCTCCTCCTTGGCCTTCCTCTTTTCCTCCTACCTGGTGGCTCCATCCTCAGCATTCTTCTACCAATATAATTCATGTCCCTCCTCTGCACATGTCCAAACCATCTCAATCTCGCCTCCCTCACCTTGTCACCTTGACTTTCATTCCCCTTCTCTCCAGCGCATATCTCCACCTCTCCAGGCTCTTCTCAACCTGCTCACTACTCTCACCACAAATCACAATATCATCCGCAAACATCATAGTCCAGGGATACTCCTGTCTGACCTCGTCCGTCAACCTGTCCATCACCACTGCAAACAGGAAAGGGCTCAGGGCCGATCCTTGATGTAGTCCAACCCTCACCCTGAACCAGTCTGTCACACTGTCCTCATACATGTCCTGCACCACCCTCACATACTTCTCTGACACACCTGACTTCCTCATACAGTACCACAGCTCCTCTCTCCACCCTGTCGTACACTTTCTCTAAATCCACAAACATACAATGCAATTCCTTCTGTCCTTCTCTATACTTCTCCATCAACATCCTCAAAGCAAATAAGGCATCTGTGGTTCTCTTCCTCGGCATTAAACCATACTGTTTCTCACAGATGGTCACCTCTTCTCTCAGCCTGGCTTCCACTACTCTTTCCCATAACTTCATGGTGTGACTGATCAACTTTATTCCCCGGTAGTTACTGCAGATCTGCACATCTCCCTTATGCTTAAAGATCGGTACCAGCACACTCCTTCTCCATTCATCAGGCATCCTCCCACCTTCCAGAATCTTGTTAAACAATCTGGTTAAAAACTCCACTGCCATCTCTCCTAAACATCTCCATGCTTCTACAGGTATGTCATCTGGTCCAACCGACTTTCCACTCTTCATCCTCTTAATCACTGCTCTCACTTCCTCCTTACTAATCCTATCCACTTCCTGCTTTACCAACTCCACATCATCCAACCTTCTCTCTCTCTGATTTTCCTCATTCATCAGCTGCTTAAAATACTCCCTCCACCTTCTCAACACACTCTCCTCACTAGTCAACACATTTCCATCTCCATCCTTTATTGCTCTAACTTGCAGCACATCCTTCCCAGCTCGGTCCCTCTGCCTGGCCAATCGGTATAAATCCTTTTCTCCTTCCTTAGTGTCCAACCTCTCATACAGCTCCTCATATGCCTTTTCCTTGGCTTTCGCCACATCCCTCTTTACCTGCTGCCGCATCTCCTTGTACTCCTGCCTACTTTTCTCATCACTCTGTCGATCCCACTTCTGTTTTGCCAACCTCTTTTTTCCTTATGCTCTCCTGCACTTCCTCATTCCACCACCACGTCTCCTTGTCTTCCTTTCTATTTCCAGATGTCACACCAAGTACTTTTCTAGCTGCCTCCCTCATCACTCCTGCAGTAGTTTCCCAATCACCCAACACCTCTTCACCACCACCGAGCCCCTGTCTGACCTCTTCCCTGAACCTCACACTACACTCTTCCTCCTTCAGTTTCCACCATCTTATTCTTCTTTCAGTCCTCACTCTCCTTCTCTTCTTCTACGCCTCCAAAACCATCCTACAGACCACCATCCGATGCTGTCTAGCTACACTGTCCCCTGCCAACACCTTACAGTCTCCAATCTCCTTCAGCTGATACTATAGGCTTCATTTCTTCTACAATGCTTAATTTGCTCCTTAAATACACTAGATGGAAAAAGTTTGTGGATGCCTGAGCGTAAGCTTGCTCTGTGCTTTTTGGCATTCCACATTCAGGCCATGTTGATGTTAGAATACCTTCCACTCTTCTGGGAAGATGTTCCACTTGATTATGTGGAGATTCATTCAGCCACAAGGGTATAGTAAAGTCAGGTGGTGATGTAGGGGTGAGGTGAGGAGACCTGGGGTGCAGTCAGCATGAAAACATTCATCACACAGGTGATCATTAGGGTTGAAACTCTATAGCAGATAGATCTTCCACTCCAACTCATGTACACCAGATCTTCATGGAGCTGGAGCTTTGTGC
This sequence comes from Silurus glanis, assembly GCA_014706435.1. Lineage (NCBI taxonomy): Eukaryota > Metazoa > Chordata > Actinopteri > Siluriformes > Siluridae > Silurus > Silurus glanis. Next base: position 2,663,666 of record JAAIIK010000056.1, on the reverse strand, counting down.
ACAGGGGCATTGCCATGCTCGAACAGGTTTGGGTCTTCTAGTTTAATTGAATGGAAAATTTCATGCAAGTTGGTTTGTCTAGGTTGATGAGATGATTGCAATTCTTTCATATGAGGGCATTTTCCAAAGACTGAATAGTGAGAAAGAGATGTGAAGAACGTTGGCTTTTTGGTAGCATATAAATATGGGATAAATAAGCAATCCAGCCTGACAACCGTTTGATTTCTGTGTACTTTTGTGCTGATTGTATTTCACAGATCATGGCAAGTGGCTGAATATGTACAACCCCAAGTCCAAAGATATTTCTAAAATTGTGCCACAATTTTCTTTCACAGATTGGTGAAGCTCTGCACATCTTTACTTCTAAGAGACTCTGCCACTTTAAAATACATAATTTATACCCAGTCATCTCACTGAACTGTTTAATTTTAATAACATTTACTTTTTCCAAACTTTTGTTGCCCCATCCCAAATTCTTTGAAGGATGTTTCAGCCATAAGAATTCAATAATATCTTGTTTTTTTTTCCTTAAAATGGCACATTTCCTCAGTTTCAATATTTAATATATTTTCTTGTGAATAAAATATGCTTTTATGAGCTTTGCAAATCATTGCATTCTGTTTTCATTTATATCTTACACAGTGTCCCTACTTTTTTTTTGTAATTTCGGGTTGCGACTACAAAGTTGATATGATGCTGTACAAAGTTTTTAATTTTTCAACAATAAAAATAAGTGGAATTCATAAAAGAAAGTGAATAAATAAAATAATAAAAAAAAAAGCACCAGCAGTTCACACCAACACCTTCATCATTTTATAATGTTTCCAGGCTTTTGAATTTCCTGAAGTGGCTGGACTTCCTGTGGGTGAAGGAGGAAATGAGACCCTCTACAGACTGGAAGTGCATTACAACAACCAGTATGGGACTACAGGTACACATATACAGTACTGGACACAGAAAGCTGACCTACTGACATAACACACTGATGGTTGGTTAGACCCTAAACACATTTCACAGGTGTGTGTGGTTTTGTTTTAGATGTGTCTGAAAGAGGATAAAACAGTATCATTTGAAGCAATACAGCCACGCCCTTTGTGTTTAGAGCCACTGTGATTGGACAGTGATTGTATTTCAGTGCAGCATGTCTGCAACACACTAATGACGTACAGATCAATCACTTGTGTTGTGTGTATGTAGGTATTATTGACAACTCAGGCTTGCGTTTTTACTACACGGCTCGACTGAGGAAGTTTGATGCTGCTGTAATGCAAACGGGGCTCATTGTGACAATCGGGACCGGATACATGATTCCACCAAACGCGACAGGCTTTCTCACATACGGCATGTGTGACACCAGCTTCCTTCCTCAGGTACACAATCTACTGTTTAATCTTAGGCCCTGATTTATTTAGATCAATAATCAAAATTTGCATTTCATACAAAATTGTTTTAGTGTATTTCTGTTTGGTTCATTTCTCCAAACATTCAGCTGAAACACTTTGCCGTCCCTCTTGTAAAACTTGCCAAAAATCCAGTTCTTGTGATCCAGTTCACCCCAGAGCAGTTCAATAGGATTTAGGTGCGTTGACTGGGCAGGTCATTCCATGATAAATTTCACTCCAGACGACTGTTTGCTCTTTAAATAAATCTAAGAGGTGGGACGTAGTTGTCGCTTCGGGAAATTGCATGGTGTTGAAGTATGAAATGGGGCCGTTTTGTTTCACGATTCCATTCGCCTTCCCTGCGCCAAAACAACCCCCAACACCATTATGCCATTTTGCAGAAGAAGGTTAAGAGCCTTGCTCAAGGATATAGCTGGGATTTAAACCCATGACCTTCTGTTCAGAAGTCCACCATCTTATCACTTCCTCCATTATGCTTCCACCTCCATGTTGGCTTGTGGGAGTGAGGCAATCTTCTAACATCTCTCTTGTTCTTACATAAGTTCTTCTGTTAGAGCCAGAAATATCAAAATTGGACAAATGTGTTTTTGGACAATCACCTAATATGTTGCATAGAAACAAAAGGTGTTTCAAAAACATACATACCCAGACTTTCTCACATTCTTGATTCAGCATTCAATAATTTGTTAATTAAGAATTGATACACAGTTTTCCTCACCTTGTGGTCGTGGCTATGTCTTCGTGAAGGCAACGACTGAAATCCGGAGTGTTAGGGATGGGAAAAGTCCTTTATAACAATCAAGGCTTTCTGTTTAACGTTTAACCTATAAATGTTGTTGATTTAATAAATGAATACAGCATCTATATATTATGCCTTACTTACTTACTCTATAATGAAGATTGTGGATGTTTTGTGTTTTCAAGGTTCTCCCTCAGGCACAAGATGACCTACAGGTTTTCGCGGCAATCCTGCACACACACCTGGCAGGAAGGAAGGTGCGAGTCGGCCACTTCAGGTGAAATAACCATTACAATACACCATTGTGTAGGATGCCCTTAAATGCGGTAGCATGAACTTTTCCATTCACTTGCTCTAGGAGACTCAAACCTGTTCCACCAAAGCCAACTCCATTAAGATATGCTTTACATGGGTTAGCGTGAAAGATCTCCTGCTATAGAGCTCTGAACTCAACCCTATTGAAGAAAAAGAATATGAACGCTGATGCACACTCCAAAATCTAGTGGAGCATCTTCCCAGAAGAGTGGAGGTTATTCTAACAGCAAAATGTGGAATGGGATCTCATCTAATGATCAGGTGTCTACAAACTTATTTGTCCATAAAATGTAAATCAAAATCCTCTTGATCAAAAGTTCAATTAAAATACCTCAACTCTTCATGCGGAATGGAAACATGAGACGTTTTGCATGTTAAGTTCTCCAAAACAAGTCATAAATACAAAGGTGGGAGAGTGTGTACTTGTGAACAGCTTGTACCTTTTTCTAACAAAAGAGAATGTACAGGCAGGTGGTGATAATTGTGTCCTTTTTCAGGGATGGAGAGCAGATTGATTTCTTAGCGCTGAATGAACACTACAATTTTGAATTCCAGCAAGTGACAAACCTGGGAAAAACCAAAACAATCAAGCTGGTAGGTGTTAAATTCGTGTATGTTCTGAAAAAATGATTACATTCAAATACAATCCTTTAATATTTTTTTTTATCCTGCAGGGCGACAAGATTGTGGTGGAGTGCACATATGACACGGCCGATCGAAACGGATTCACTTGGGTTGGTTTAAATTTTTCAGTGAACATCGTCGTATAAACCATTTCACACCAAAATTAATACACTACATGGTGAAAACGTTGTGGACACCTGACCATACTGAACATCACATTTCAAATTTAGGTCCCAGTTGCTCTTATAATAACCGCCACTCTTCTGAGAAGATGTTCCACAAAATTTTGTGGAGATTCATTCAGAATACAAGAGCTGCAGTTTTGGAGATGCTGTGACCCAGTCGTCTAGACGTCACATTGCCCATTTTTCCTGCTTCTAACACATTAACTTTGAAGACAAATGTTCACTTGCTGCCTAATCATATCCCACCCACTAACAGGTGCCATGATGAAGGAATCATCAGTGATATTCGATTCACCCCTCAGAATGTTCTAATGTCTGATTGGTGTAAAAAACATTTGTAGCTGAAATCCAGCCGCAAATCAGCCATGAATCACAAGGCTATAGGAAATTAATCAACAACCTTCTGACCAATCGGAATAATGCATTAATGAGTGCTGGGGTTTAATTCTTCATTCTGCGTTCTGTTCACAGGGGGGTCTGGGAACTAATAATGAGATGTGTCTGGCTTTTCTCTACTACTACCCTGCCCTGGATCTCAGCCTCTGTAGCAGCCTTCCCAGCTGGCCCATGCTCATGAGCGAGATGGGAGCCACAAACGAAACGTAATTACTCGACTGTGACTGTTTCCATGCTCATGGTTGTCTCACAATGGTGTACCTGATTTATTTTCTTTATCGGACAGAGACTGGGTACACCTGATTCAGACGAAGGTGTGGGATAACAGCTCGATCCTGGAATATCAGCAAACGCTGAGGAGGATTCAACAGTACACTATTATTGCAAACCTAGAGGTGAGTTAGGTCAGCTTCGGTGGTGATCCTGGCAAGAGTTTTTAGTCACAAGAGTTTCTTATGTAATGAGAGACCCCAAAATATGGACAAGATGATGAGTCAAAGGCATGAGCCAACATTTGCATCCAAATATTTTACTCTTTGTTCTTAATTACATATATTTTTTTTACATTTATTGCATCTTTCCCTGACTTACAACAGTGCTTTGAAGTCTACATTAATAAATACAGTCTGATAGTGTTTTATTAGGGCACAGACTAAGAATACCATCAGTCAAAAACTAGTTAAAGAACTGCTAACTGAATGATTTCTGAAAGAAGTGGGTCTTTAGACATCATTTGAGGATGACGAGCAGGAAAGAAGTAAATTAAATTTTTTACTGTACTTAAGTAGCTTTCTTGCATATCTCTACTTTACTGAAGTGTTTTTATTTGGGGAGACTTTTACTTTAACTCTACATTATTAATCAATAAAATATTTTACTTTTTACTTGACTACATCTTGCAAAATCAGTCGTTGTTTTTTTATTTATGAGGATAAAAACGTAACTGGTCAAACACGCAGCGATCCACCAATCAGGGTCGAGCGAACGCTCTGTTTTGAACTTGTTTTGATTGGCGCTTGGTGTATTTAATGATCACCAACCTACAGTTTAGCATCAGTTCAACATCAAGCAGAACATTTAGAGAGGAATGAATGATGAAAAGACTCCAGACTCGAACTCACCACAACACACATTAACTTATTTGCGTTTTTTTTTTTTTTGGGGCTCATGACATTTATTTAAATTATCAATCAGTGTTAGAATAGAATTATATTAATAACTCAATCATTTTATTTTATCAGTGGCGTGTTGGAAAGGGATGGAGGGATCAGTCGTGCAGTGGAAAAGGATGGAGGGATCAGTGGTGCAGTGGGAAGGGATGGAGGGATCAGTGGTGCATTGAAAAGGGATGGAGGGATCAGTGATGGAGTGAAAAGGGATGGAGGGATCAGTGGTGTGTTGGAAAGGGATGGAGGGATCAGTGGTGTGTTGGAAAGGGATGGAGGGATCAGTGGTGCAGTGGAAAGGGATGGAGGGATCAGTGGTG
>JAAIIK010000056.1:2620313-2638518 GCA_014706435.1 Silurus glanis | reverse complement strand
AAAAAAAACCCAAATCAAACAATAGTCTCTATGAGCAACACGTGTACTTACTGGTCCAGTTATTTTCATACAAATGGAAATGATGGTGAAAAAAAAAAAGAAGAAAAAAAAGGAAGCTCCAGGTAAATCTCTCTCTTTCCAGTGCTGGGTTTCAGGGATTAGTGTTGAGTCCTACTTTAAAAGAAAAGAAAAAAAAAACGGGGAGGAAAAAAAATAAAAAGAAAGATTTGCTCTTAATTACTACTTCGTGTTCAGTTCGTTCTCCAGCTCCATGAGCTTGCGTGAAGCCTTGACTTTGTTGGAAACCTCTTTCCCCTGCGAGAAAAGTCTCTGACGCTCCTTAAACGTGAGACTCTCCGGTGCTCCGCCTATCGAGTTCTCCTGGTCTGGTCCACTGAAACACAATCAAACTCTGATTAATCTCGTCTCATATCTTTCTGATCTCACGAAGAGCCTTCAAAGCCAAAATCTGGTGCCTTAACCACCGTGAAGATCTTTCACTCCAACCCATGTAAAGCAGATTTTCATGGTGGTTAAGGCATTGGATTTTGGCTTTGAAGGTTGTGAGTTCAAATCCCAGCCACATCAATCTGGCACTCCTGGGGCCCTTAACCAGGCCCTTAACCCTGGAGCTGCTCAGTTGTATGATAATGAGATAAATGTGAATCGCTCTGGATAAGGGCGTCTACCAAATGCCATAAATGAATGTGTGGAATGGGATGTTCAAAAAGCACATGCAGATCTTATGATCAGGTGTCCACATACTTTTGGCCATACAGTCAAATTGACTTGAAAATACAAGATAGTAATTGATATTAATTCAATTAAGATCATTTCAATCCTGACTTCCCTTTCCATTTCTGGTGTTTCCACCTGAGCAGGTGAGGGTTAAGGGCCTTTGCTCGATGGCCCAGCAGCAACTCATGACCTTCTGATCAGAAGTCCAACATCTCATCCCTTTTCCTTGAGATGAGATCAGATAAAACCGTCTGTGTTTAAGCAACTCACCCTTTGGTCCATTTCTCTCGCGGGTCCTTGTAAACTTCTCCTGATCCTACAATTGCCGTCGTGCTTCCAGTGTATGAATTAAACCCTGTTTTTATTTTGAATGGGGTAGGAAAAAAAAAATGACACGTTAAAATTAGGTCGTATCAGTTCGCGTCGACGAGAAGGACGTTTCCAAAAAGCTGCTGGGTTGGAAATTCGGGCTGAGGATATTAAGATGCATTATATGAGGTGTGTCATCACAAAGTAATTATGACATCATCATCTAATCTATGAAACCCAGCAGCTTTTGGTAACAGGTTATCAGGTTGCCTTCAGCACAGACCGGAAGCTGAGCAGCTGGATTAACGCAGGCGGATTAGTACTGAAGCACTGTCTGAAGCATGGTCTGTGGATCTCTGGTCTTCGGTGGAGGACTGAAGGAGTAATACAATGACTGTGTATCATTACTGTATCTCTACATACATCCTGGTGGAGAAACAGGGCTGCACCAATCCCGTATAAACAATCTCCGAATCAAAAATGTGTTTATCTGCCATCTGATTAGCCAAAAGATTTTCTAGTTATGACGTCATAATCGATCACGTGATACTAAAACGCTTCAGTTCACGTATCACATTTTCCCTTCGCTTGACTAGGAGACCCAAACCTGTTCCTGGCATGAGAATACACAGAAAGCCAGCTCCATGAGGATCTGCTTTCCATGGGTTGGAGTGGAAGAGCTCCTGCTATAGAGCTCTTGATCACCTTTAGGATGAATGTGAACGCTGACTGCACCACCCAAGGCCTCCTCACCTCACCTCACCTACATCAGTACCTGACTTTACTATGACCATTGTGGCTGAATGAATCTCATACCAAACTCCACAAAATCGAGTGGAACATCTTCCTAGAAGATGAAGGAGAAGGTTCTAAGTTACTATAAGAGAAAATGGGTCATCAATGTTGAACGAGATGTTCAAAATGCGCATCTTATTCTCCACGTAAGGTGTCCACAAACCTTTGTTCATATAATGCGTACATGAGGTTACTGTAGATGGTTGAACTCAGGAACTATGGAATCTAGTAAAAAATTTTTAGAAGCGTGGAGCTTATTGTAACAGCAAATGGTGGACTCATGGTCTGGTTTTGGAGCAGCAGAAGATCTTCCACTCCAATCAACGTGAACCGTATCTTCATGGAGCTGGCGTTATTGTCATGCTGGAACAGGTTTGAGTCTCCTAGATCGAGTGAAGGCAAAATTTCATGCTACAGCATACAAAGACGTCCTGTACAATCGTGTCTCCAACTTAGTGGTCACAGTCTGAAGCAGAAGTTGCTGCTTTTCTTCCACCCATGTGCGTGAGAAAAACGTCTCTACTGGTGACACGTCTGGTAATATTTCCGCTGACCTGCTGCCAATTCTGGAAACAAGGCAGTTAAGCTCAGGAGATCTGGTCACGGTGTCGAGTTTAAAATACCCTCTGTAACTCTACCCGACTCTCTGTAGGCTTCTGTATGGTTGAGATGTCACTGGTGTGATGGACGTGGACAACCTGCGTCCTGTCTTCTACATTCAAAATGCCTTAAACGCGTCTTCAGTCTAAAGGAAAGGTTACAAGATCCACCTGACAGCCTCCGATTTGTCTCGCAAAGCAGACCGCTAGCTGCAACAAGAGGTTGCCAAGCTCCGCCCACTTTCACACAGTCATGCTTCAGGTAGTATTTCCCCCCCCCCAAAGTCCACTTGACTGTTTTATACGACGACGTTTTTGTGCCACGTTAAAAAATTACGAGATTAAAGTCTGCAAAACGAGAAAAAAATATTTGGAGAATAAAGTCGAAAGTCATTTTGAGAATTAAGACGAAAATTACAAGAACAAAGTCGAAATTACGATAATAAAGGAATATTTTGTAAAGTAAATACTTTGAGAATAAAGTCGAAACTACGAGAATAAAGTCGAAACTACGAGAATAAAGTCGGATTTACGAGAATAAAGTCGGAATTACGAGAATAAAGTTGAAATTACGAGAATAAAGTGATATTTTGTAAAGTAATATTTTGTAAAGTGGGGGGGAGTGGTGGCTCCAGCGGTTAAGGCGCTGGGTTATCTGGGCAGCAGTCGAAGGCGGGGGCCTTGACAGCCCGATCCCTGGACACGGAGAAGTGTCTAGGGAATCTGCTTAGACTGCTGCCCCCGCGACCCAAGCTTAAGCGGGAGAAGATGAATGAATGAATGAATATTTTGTAAAGTAAAATTTTTAAAGTAAATATTTTGAGAATGAAGTTGAAATTACGAGAATAAAGTGATATTTTGTAAAGTAATATTTTGTAAAGTAAAATTTTTAAAGTAAATATTTTGAGAATGAAGTCGAAATTACGAGAATAATGTCGAAATTACGAGAATAAAGTGATATTTTGTAAAGTTATATTTTGTAAAGTAAAATTTTTAAAGTTAATATTTTGAGAATAAAGTCGAAATAACGAGAATAAAATGATATTTTGTAAAGTTCATATTTTGAGAAAAAAGTCATAGCAATACAAGTATAAAGTGGTAATATTTTGAGAATAAATCAGAATTGCGAGAAACGTTTTGCTGTTTTGCATAAAATGGACATGGAGAATTTGGTTAAATCCTACTTTAGGTTTGGTTTTACAATCAGGAAAAAAATCCTTATAATCAGCAAACGGACACTGCGGCAGTTCTGTAGGAAATGTCATTTATTCCGAAAAAAAAAATCAGACAGATGTTGAGGAAATCTGCTCTTTTGTGCAGTCTGAAGGACATCGATGGTTACATCTGCGTGCCATTCGAAGAAAAATTGGGTTTTTTAAAAGAATTTGAGGATGATGAATAAAAGAAATCGACCCTGAGGGACTTGAACAACAGTGCGCACTTTTTTCTCAAAATATTACAACTTTATTCTTGTATTGTTACAATTTTAAATCTCGTAATCTTCGATTTTGTATTTTTTAACGTGGCACTAAAAATGCGTTCATGGTTTTAAGCAGCTTAAAACAAAGAAAAAAAAAATTGTGTTATCACGAACAACTCGTTTTGAAAGCCAAATCACTGTCGTGTGGTTATTTGAGATGCGAAAAAACATTACAAAAAGACTGGAAAAAAAAAAAAAAAAAAAGAAATTTTTTGAATCCATTGTTAGTTGCGATTCGTATTTTGAATCACTGGGAAAAAAAATTAATAAAAATGATTTAGAATAAAAGAATGTTGCTGCTTCTAATGTTCTACTTGATGGATCAAAAAAAACAAACAAACAAAAAAACCTTTAGCACCCCCTGCTGGGACGGCATACTCATTCACAATTTCTGCAGGAACATAATTACAATCAAAGTTTACCTCACAAACATATTAAGTATTACATGTGATTATTACGGATATGGATTATTTCATGTTCAAAAACGTTGATTATCTCAATGGAGATATTATATTCCCCCTCAATACCGGATTGGTGCAGCCCTACTAACTAATAGAACCATGCTTCTCTCCTGACCTTGTTTCCGAAACCCAGTCCTTCAGCTCCAGCTTGAATTTCTAGAGTTTAATATGACTGAACATCTCTACACTTCCCAGTGACCTCCACCTCAGACCTGCTCAAGGCATCATCAGGCAGCAGGCTCACACGTCCGTGTGTCTGCACGAGTCTGTACGCCTCCATCTACCACCTTTCTATATCCATATTAGTCTTTCCTCTGCAGGCTGGTTGTGAGGTCACAACCTCCATCCAAATGCATGTTGAGGTTGTTGGATGATGAAATGGAGCGGGAGGGGAGCAGACACACAAACACAGTGGTGCTGGTGAACCGACAGGTCACTCCGCTGACGGTGGAAAAGAGGCTGCATGGCTGCTCAGAATAAACTGAAACATTACTATTTTACACCACAGTGCTGATTAGACAGAAGGTTCATTTCCCCTCAAAAGCAGCAGCTCTGACCTTGGAGTTTAGCAGGGTTCTTCTATCATCGCATTGTTTCGACGTGAAAAATGTATTCGCAGGTATGTTGAATGTTTATGGAAGGAATACGGTCGCTTTATTCATCACGTGATAGGATTAATAGAATACCAGGGGTGTAACGGTACACGTTTGCGGTTCGGTGCACACGTGTACTGAACATAATCCTTGTTTTACGTGCGGAACATAGTACTACATATTTGTACAAGCGATTGTTTAGCGATATGGATTATTCAGTGTTTTATGTACAGCTTCAAGAATTTCTCTTAAAAGGAGAAAATCCTGACAATTCCACATCTCGAGGGAGAGAATGAATGGATGAATTTATGAGTAAATAAATAGCTGTGTTTATTAAATGAGACATTTGTTTTTATTTGATTAATCTTTAGAAATTTTTATATTAATTGCACAAAACACACACACACACACACACACACACACACACACACACACACACACACACACACACTTATAAACACATCTGTATTTACCCAAATATGGTCTAAAAAAATGTAATCTATTTGAATAAATGTTTCCATTTATTACATTTTATTTAATTAATGCGTGCCAAATTAATTGATTACTCAATTTAATCAATATAATAAAAACAGTGTTGCATAAATTAGATTAATTCTATTTTATTTGTACTTTGTTTTTTATTTAGATTAAAATTCAGGTCGTCCTCTACTTATGACGGAGATACGTTATGACGACCGCATCGTAAGTCAAAAAATAGCGTAAGTCGAAAATGGTGCTGTGACTGTGACAGTCTTTCCTGCTCATGCTGATTTATAATTTTAATTTTCTGCTCAAAACTGATTGCTTTTCTCTTCTTTTTTTTCCCTACAAGCAGGAGACATACTTGGGCGCTTGGAAGACACGCTTTTATTACTAAAATTGCTGTTTGAAAACCAAAAAAAAAAAAACCATCGTACGCTGCTGCCTGTTGGCCGAAATTGTAAATATTTTTCCAATTTTGTCTTATCGCTATAGTCATCGTAAGACGCCCCCGTAACTAAACCGAACCGTGAAACGAGGTACGTACCGAACAGTGAACTTTGTGTACCGTTACACCCTTGATGGATTATATATTTAAGAGCAAGAAAAGACAGGCAGGAGTTTATAAGCTGCAATAACATAAGATAAAACACCTGCTTCGTGGACCACAATAAATGGATAACTGTTTCCTAGAAGACCACGTCCTATTGAATGCGTTTGGAAACTCTGGCTGGTTTTCTGGCCACCGTAAGCGGAGTGACTGATGATCCTCGGGTGGAGGAGGAGGAGGAGGAGGAGGAGATGGAGGAGATGAGCAGAGCCCAGAGCCTCAGGTGCTGAGAGAGTTCACCTGAAGCTCGGATGGCTCCTGAGACGGGAAGGAGGAGTGCAATATGCAGCGATGAAGCGACACACATGGACGTACGGACACACGGAGACAAGACGTGACAGACAGACAGACAGACGGCTAGAGCAGTTTAGAGATTTAGGAGAGCAGAGCAAAGCAGAGCAGAGCAAAGCAAAGCCAGGCAGTAAGTGCCAACGGATACGCAGCCGGATTAATCCCGTCAGTCTGAGCTCGCAGGATTGCATCGCTGTTTTTTAGGGTAATTGCAGGATAAGCAGGGTTAGTGGTTTGTCCCGCCATCAGAACAAATGGCACTCGGATGGCAGCAGATCTCACTTGGTGTGTTGGGGAAACACGATTGCATGTCACATGCAGGGTCAAATCCACCGGGCATCGCTGTTAATCCGGGCTGCATCGTACGAGTTTGTGCATGGCTGTTTAAAAGCTTTCTCGTCTTTTTTTTTTGCCATTATAACCAATAGTAAAAGAATTCCCCGTTGTCTTAATAAAAGCATCCCCCCCAATCAAGAATCGAATTGCGTATTTAAACAGCCACGCTCCAAAATGCGTGCCTCATTTGACAGATCTTTTCCCCCTTTTGCCAAGTGTGCAGAAGTCTGCGGAGGGCTGCTCGTGTCTCGTTCGTTCCCCTGAGCCCATAGCGGATGCGCAGGAGTCTGCGGAGGCCTGAGCCTTCCCCAAAGCAAACCACACACACACTCGCGCGCGCACACACACACACACACACACACACACACACACACACACACACACGAGCGCTCGCTCGCACGCACACGAGGGACGGCCGGCAAAACCAACAGTACTCTGGAGTGAATTAGAGCTCAGGGAGAATCATGGGTTTGATCGATTGCTTGGATACATGATTGGAGGAAGAGGAATTTGGGAGGGCAAGAGGAAAATTTGGATCGGATTAGGTGATCAGATAAAGAATTTACCAAATCTAATTTGTCTACTGGAAAACAAAGAAAGGGAAAAATAAAAAGTGAGAACACACTGAGGAAACGAAGAGAAAGACGTAATAAATTTTTTAATTTTTAATTTTAATTTTTTTTTTTTACGATCTAGGGAGAGGAGGAAAAACGTGAGAGAATTACCTCTCTAAGAGAAACAGGAAAGAAACGGATACTAATAAGAACTAATACAAACGGGAATGAACCAATAAAAACGGAGGAGGGGTGAGCGGAAACGGAGGCCTCCCTCTCTCCGTGGCGTCTCTACCTTTGGGTTTGGTGGAAGGGGGAGGGGCTTGCCCTGCCTTGGGCGCAGTACTGTTGGCATTGGCCTCGGGCAGCTGGAATGAGCCGGACAGAAAGATGCCGTCCGAGAGAGGGCGGGGCTTGCGCGTGATGGGCGGCGGCGGGGGCTTTTGGGTGGGCATGAGATCGCCATAGGACTTCCGTGTAGCGGAGAGCTTAACCTGACCTGCTAAGCCTGCATCGTCCTCCTCCTCCTCCTCCTCCTCCTCCTCGTCATTGTACGAGACAAACTTGGCAGTGTATAAGGTGTCGGGGGAGACGACCTGGGTTTTGAGGTACGAGGTGTTTCTCTGAGGCGGGGTCGGAGGAGGGTTGGTGGTGGTGGGGTTAGTGGCAGAAGGGGGGGGCTGGTAGTCCCGGGGGAGAGGAGGTCTGTACAGACCAGGATCGTCCGGCGTCAGCAGCTTGCGCTCGGCCTCCTCGTGCTGCCGGCGCCTCTCCGCCTCCAGGCGGGTGTAGTACTCCTCCTCCTGTCTCCTCTAAGGGGAATAGGGGGAAGAGCCAGTTAGAGCTGCCTCAGCTAGCCTTACCAGCCTCTGCCTGCTACACTCCTCTAAGTAGAATTTCTATCTTACTTCTGCAGGGATTTGACTGAATTGCGAAAAGTCCATTAAAAAAAAAACAAAAAAAAAACATGGTGATTCTAATAGGTTTTTCACAGTCTAAATAATTCGCTTCTGATTATCAAATATATAAAATATCAACAAATTTAATTGTTCAGAGAAGACCTGAGTAACGCCTGACTGGTTCATGTCCTTCTAAAACGGTTAGAACTGAAAACTTTACACAGTCTCAATAGTAAACAGGGGGAGAACCTGCCCTGAACCTGTCCGAATTTTCCAATTGGCTATTCTTTCCAAATTACAGTGAAATGCAGGATCAGACGTAAACGCTAGTTCAATCCTGAATGACTGATTTAAACGTGTTTTTACGTCATAAAAATCAGCTCAGGAAAGTTGTTCCACTGAGATGAGAGAGAAAAAAAAAAAAACAACAAGCGTTAAACTAACAAGATTATTACAAGCTAGGCCATGAAAAGTGGTATCGCTATTACAACTGAAATCATTATATTGACATACGGTACGGATTTTCCAGAGTATAAACTCAGAGACCATTACGTCCTTTAATGGCTGTCGTTCCTGAACTTTGGCTGGAAAACTTTATATAAACGTAAGGATTTTTTAACCAGCTGCATGATGAAGTTCTTTTTCATTTCCTTGTGGTTCCACCAGGGGGTGGCAGAAGTGCTGAAACGAATACATCTGGTTCTAACAGATGTGAAAGGACTTCACAGGTTTCTCACAGGTTTTTTCATGAGTTTCTCACAAATGTTTTCGCAGGAATTGCTGCTCTGGTCTCTGTAAATAAATGGCCCTGGGTTCACGTGTGTTTCAGGACGTCACTGATGACACAATGAAAGGGGATGACAGGGACGGGCAGTGTCCCAAACTATGTCTCCAAAGCAAGGTCGGGATGAAATGATGATGGTCTCCCAAAGACTATAATAAAACCTGAAAGTGAATCATGCATGGGTTGGGTTTTTTTTTGGGGTGGGGTTACACAGAAACACAGGACATTGTGGGGACATGCAATTTGGACGTTAAAACTGGGCACTAAATTCCCGGTGGTCTGAAGGTGACGCAGAGGCATGGCCACACACTGAGATGAGGTTCTTACTTGGGATGGATGACGGATGTTCAGACCTCGGGCGAATTTAACGGCCCAGTGGAACATTGCGTAAACAGACTTCTTGATTGTGGAGACTGAAGAGACTGTGGAAATGTAACACGGAGCTGCTACTTCCACTGATACTCTCACAAGCTCGTGTGTAAACCTACACTAAACCCTTAATAAAGCACGAATGTTAATACTAGTATTGGCAATGCTGACACACACTCGTCTCTTTACTAACTAAACTTTACATTCTGTTTGTCCTTTTATCGTGCCTGAATTCTATCCCTATTCACCATAAAGTGCACTATTTGAGGTGATGTCGAAGTTTATTATATATTAATACGTATATGGTTAACCTATGCATATTGTTTCTGCAGTCAGCAGCACAAGACACAGCGATTTCTTCTAGGGAGAGGAAATGCACTTGCAAATCATGCTTCAATAAGTGGTAAAAATTCATACAGATAGTTTTTCTGGGTTGCGTTATAAACAGTACGAGAGCGGCCTCTTCAGGCGAATCACTGACTCCGCGTTCTGTTTATTTGAAGTGTCGCCTTTTTAAAATTAATTTGGATGTTTTTATTTGGAGTGTTAGTTTTTGTTTTAGATTTTCTTCAATATTTCCGATTTTCCTCAATATTTATTAATATAATTAATATATTCATATTTATTTCATTTGGCACATTTTCATTATTCAGTAATGTTTTTTAATTTTTACATGGATTGTCAAGTCTGCTACAGTAGCTATCAGTATCCGTAAAACCCACTATCGGTTGACCTCATATATTTTAGTTTGTAATAAGCTACTGAATGGCCTCTTTGTAATAAAATTATACTCGAGATCTACCAGTGTCCTAAATACCACCATCATCATGGTCATCAGCAGCTCCTAATCCTCTCCCTATCATTTAGCAAAACTGCAATAGTGTCACTGAAAGAAGGATTGTTGAGCGCGACCGTCCCGGGTGTCGAGCGCTCTCGGGTCACTCAGCCTGGTGTACCTTCTCGCCAGTTTCTCGTCTGGCTCGTTCCTCTTCTCTCCGGCGTCTCTCCTCCTCCTGCCTGGCTCGTTCCTCCGCCTCGCGCTTACGGATCTCCTCCAGCTGCTGCTTCCGTCGGCGTTCCTCGTCTTGGAGCTAATAATGCATCAACAAACACACACAGGTATGTACATACATGCGTCAGATGAGCATAGTGTAGGCCCTGAATTTCCTTCCTAAAACCATTTACTTTTTGTTCTGGTATTTCACAAACAAATAAAATTTATCCTAATAGTGGCAATTTGAATAGTGCAATTTTTTGTCATTTTATGACACAGGAATTTACTGGAATCTGTACAGGAGACGTGTGTGTGTGTGTGTGTGTGTGTGTCAGATGTGTGACTGAACCATTCGAATATCCACGCTAGATATGTTTCAATCCAAGTTGTGAATTCGATATAAAGATATATGTATTCACATTTATTATTTTCGTAGGTTTGATATATTTTTTTTAATATTTTTAAATATTTCATATTTTGACACCAGCACACCATACTAAATTACTTGTACATGCAACCCATGATACTTGGTGATTAATCGGCACGGATAGCAAAAATCCATACCGACAGTTTTTCCGGGTTAGGTTATACAGCACAAGAGCGGCCTCTAGAGGTGAATCACTCACACCAGGTGCTGTTTATTTAGGACGAATTGAAACGGCACTCCAGGCATCCTCACTTTACCTACACCAGTACCTGACATTACTAACACCATTGTCGCTGAATCTCCACAAAAATCTAGTGGAACATCTCAAAAGAGTGGACGTTATTATTACAGCAAATGGGGACTAAATGTGGAATGGGATGTTCAAAAAGAAACTATTTATTCTCAGGTGTCCACAAACTTTTGTCCAAACATTGTATACATTTGTTGTGTATAAATGTATAAATATATCTGAGTTTGCTTTAGGATTTTTGATCTCTAGCGTAAAGGCGTCATATGGAAGACACTAGGTTGGATATGCTCTGACCCAGACGTCTAGACATCACAATCTTTGTTCAAATCCTTACGCTCGCCCATTTTTCCTGCTTCTAACACGTCAATTTTGAGGACAAAATGTTCACTTGCTGCCTAATAAATATCTCCACCCACTAACAGGTGCCATGAAGAAGCGATAATCAGTGTTCTTCACTTAACCTCGCCTGATCGGTGTGAAACGCTTACTAGCGACAAGCTTGGAGTGATCTTTGGATGTTCCCCTCGTCATCCTCAGGTCTTGAGTCGGATATTCGAATAAGCACGCACATCGTATACCTTCGAATTGGAATCGTGTCTCTTTGGTAAATACTGAAAGACCGCCACTACTAGGACACTTTGACACAACATACACCACACACACACACACACACACAAGAGCCACAGGTGCACAGAAAACACGGGCATGCCACCGAACTGGCCAATTACTGACTCCTAACATGAGCGTCACATAACATACATGCAAACATGAACACTTACTGATCGGAGAGAAAATAAATAAAAATATATAGACTTTGTAATTCAGGAGATTGGAAAGTAAAAAAAAAAAAAAAAAAAAAAGAGAGCGCAGCACAGATGAGGAGCACAGCAGCATGGACAAAGCTGAGAAGAAACAAAGATGGATCAAGAAAGAAGGAAAGCGAGAAAGAGGTTTGACTAAGAGACCTGAACATGCGGCCAGGCTTTTCGCTGCAGGAGAGAGGGGGCCAGCAGACCATGCAGCAACCAGCCCTCCCTTCTCACGTTCAACCACACTGAAACGAGAGCTTCGGAAATTACACGAAACCCAAAACCCAGGAGGTGGGTCCCTGTTCAATCGAGATCCGATTGGGTCACTCGAGGTGTTACAATTTGCATCAGGATTAAATCCAGGAGAAAAGAAAAAAAAAAAGGAAAAATACGGCGCTCTACCCCGAGATGGATTCCCTGCAGAAGCTCCCCCTTCCTGCTCGGAGAGATAGAGAGGCGAGGAGAGGTGAACCACGAGACCAAACGACCACATGAAGGAAGGAGGAAGGATGAGCGAGAAGAAACACAGGTGACGTCGAGAGAAGAGGGTAAGAAATAAAAACAAAAACAAAAAACGGGAAGTGAGTGTCAGAGAGAACGTACCAAGTCTAGAACAGAGATTGCTGGGACAGCAGTCTGCTGCGAGGAGGAAGAGGAGAGGAGGAACAAAGAAAGAAATCGTCAAGAAGAAGAGCGCAGGAAGAACATTATTCAGGAAATAAAGAAAGGGGAGAAAAGAAAGGATAAAAGTGAGAAAAAAAAAGAAGTAAAAAAAAAAACTAGTGCTGCTGCCAGTCACATTCCTGGTCGTCTCCGTCTCGAGATTTTCTCTTCAGTCGCTGGGAGATGATCTCCTCTCTCCTCTCACTATAAAAGGTAAAACCTTCCCGCTGTCTGGTTTCACGCCGGCCCTCTGCAAGAGGCGGAGTTGGGGGGATTGACGGAGCAGATGTGTCGGCAGCTGGATTAAGGCTTGGAGGATGGTTTACACGGTGCATCACTGTTTTATTCTTTTTTTTTCGTAATCCAACGTGATTACCACAGACAAGAATCTACGCAAGTCTAAAGTCTGAATTTTTGTTAACGTTATTGTTTAGCGCTGAGTGCATGAAAATGGAAGGAGTCTCCATTATCAGGGGTCCTCAAGAATGTCAAGAAAAGAATATATTTGTCATTGACATTACAGTACGGTGAAATTCCTTCTTGTGTCCCAGCAAGTTCAAGGGCCTTACTTAAGGGCCCCAAAATTGGTAGCTTGTCAATTCCAGGGTTTGATCCTACGACCTTATGATCAGTAACCCAGAGCCTCTATAGAGCCTTCTATAATTGTGTCTGTTGTCTCTCATTTTATTATTAAATTATTTTATTTCGAATATTTTATTGGTCCCACATTGAAATTATTACTTTGCATATCCCAGCGATGTTAGAAAGCCGGGGTCAGAGCGTGGGGTCAGCCACGATACAACGACCCCGGAGCACAGAAAGTTAAGGGCCTTGCTCAAGGGCCCCAAAAGTGGCATCTTAGTGATACTGATATCTTCTGATCAGTAACCCAGAGCCTTAACCACAGAGCTTACACCTCGTCTCTGGACGAGTCTTTGGACTGGAATTAATATCGACAGTCCTGTTCTACAGTGGCTCAGGACCACAGGTGGCATGAACAGATTTGCATTTGAGCGCCGATCACCGAAAGAATGATGGAACTGTAATGGATGGACATTCGGTGTCACTCAGATGTTTTTTTTTAAGTCTGGTTCCTCTCAAGGTTTCTTCCATATGCCATTTTAGGCAGTTCTTTTTCTTTTGTTTGCCACAGTCACCAACGGTTCACTCATTAGTGCTCAACGAACTTATAGGCGCTAAACTTGTGCACTCTTTTATACGACTTTATAACTGATTTTCTCTGCATGTAAAAGCTGCTTTGAGACAATGTCCATTGTTAAAAGCCCCCCCGGTTTTTCTGCTCACGTCTATTTCTCATCTTTTATACATTTCTATTTGAAACATCAATTAGGCACATGCTCTTCGCTAAATAAGCAGGTTGTTAATTGTTAGCAGTCCTGTCCCTAGAGAGAGGGATGGTTAAAGCGATTGGGGATTGGTTCTGCACAAAACGGTGAGAAGTTCGACTCCGGGATGATTGCTGTAATTAAATCTAGATGGAAGTAGATGGGAGACGCCCGACACTTCATGATCGAGGTTGGAAGGTCGAGATGGATCAAGCACGGCGTGTCGGGTGTGGGGGGGGGTTGAGCTTGCCATCCTCTGAAACCCCTCCCTTTCCCGTTCCCTCCCCTCGCTAGTGCAGCGGGAAATCAGCAGCTCAGCATGGCAAAGCAATGATTGAAGAAGCATGGTGCAGGTGCACATCGCAAAAAGAATCCAATCAATCAATCAATCAATCAATACATTCATCCTAATGCTCAAACCCTGAACATTATACTGCATATTCAATTGTATTATATTCATGCAAAACCTGCAAGCTAGTATTCTGTGTAGTACGTGCACACTTAAAATAAAAATATATATAAAACCATTCATTTTCATTACTCTGATCAAAATGGAGGAGGATTGATTAATAAACAGGGTTGCAAAGTTCTAGGAGTTTTCAAGACTGGAAACATTCCATGGAACTTAACAGGAATAAACTGGAAATTAAAAAGAATTGCAGGTTAGCCTATAACAAATGTAGTAACTGCAAAGCTACTGAGGCCACGCCCCCTACATGCACTGTGCATTCCTCAATCACATAACACGCATTATTTCTTGAATCCTGCACGTCGGAAAATGTCCAACTTGCAAAAATTTTCACGTAAAAATGACAAATATTACATAAATTTAAGTTTAAAACTTCTTTGTGCTGTGTGTAAGCTATTTTATACTCAAAGTTATACTCAAATCTAAAGCAAAAATTTAATTAAAAAAAAATCCGTATTAGTTTGCCTGTCAGCTTATCACTAAACTAAATGTTTTTATTTATGTTTGTATATGATAGTATTTTATAAATTTTTCGCCAAATTTCTAATTAATTCTCGTAAATTTCTGTAAATTCCCATAAAGTTTCCAACTTGGAATATTTCCCAAATTCCCCATGGAAAGTTCCGGAAATGTACTGCCCTTTTGCAACCCTAATTTTGAGAGATGAATCAGATATGATCCATCATAGAGCACTATGTAGACACTCCTTCACTCAGTATTAGCATGTTTTTGAATGCTAGGAGAAAACCTGAGAACCCAGAGGAAACCCAGGATGATACACGTGAAACTCAACACAGAGTAACCCAAGTGCCGAGACTCCATGAGCTGTGAAGTCAAGAAAGATATTCTTTACTCGTGCTGGTGAATTTATTTCCAGACAGAAACAATGCCGAACAAGTTTTCAGTGTGCACGTACCCAGTGTCTAAAAATGGCATCTACCAAACTTTACTGTGTCTAGCGCCTGATTCTCTGCCCTGCCAATTGTAAAGGAGGTCTCCGTGCTACAGCGCCTCACCCGTGCTCTTTTCTCCGCTTCCAGCCTTTGCATGATCAGCACCGTGTCGACATCTTCGTCGTCCTCCTCCTCCTCGTCCTCCTCGCTCTGCTTGGACTCTTGCAGCCTCTTCTGGAACTGCCACTCCAGCATGAGCTTGCGCAGGCGGTCGTTCTCCTCAGCCGTGCGCTCCGGCTTGGCCTGCAGTTCCTGGATCTCTTTGTCGAGCAGGTCGACGATGTGGAGCTGCTGCTGCTTCTCCAGCTTCTCCCTGGCGTCTCGCTTCCACGGGTCGGGCGAGAGGCTGTCGGCCGCGGACAGCTCCTCTTTGCTGATGGTGATGTACTGCAGGTCGCGGCGCTCGATGGTGCGCGGCTGCTGCTGTGGCTGGAGGTCCCGGATCACCGTGTCCAGAGGAGCCAGAGGAGGAGGAGCTCGAGGAAGTGTGGCCAGTTTCTCAGGGCGGGGGAGCTGCGCTTGAGGGGGTTGAGCCGGAGGCAGGTAAGGATGAGGCATCTGTTGAGGCGGGGGCATCTGCTGATGCTGGGTGTTATTGTGCAGGACGGGTGGTGGCAAGGCGGGGTTGCGAATCTGCCCCAACTTCCTCTCTTGCTCCCGCCTCTTCCTCTCACGCTCCTCCTCCAAACGCGCTTTCTCCTTCTCATACCAGCGCTGCTGCTCCTCGCGTTTCTTGCGGTCGACCATGGCCTGCTGTTGGCCGGCGGAGGGTGGCGGGGGAAGAGGCAGGTCGGCCTGCGGGTCGTAGTCGTAGTGCACAGGTGGGGGTGGGGGAGGAGGCGGAGGCAAATCTGAGCGAGAGGGCTGAGACACGCCCACCGGGCCGGAATGGGGAACTCCGGGGGTTTTCCAGCGGCCCGCGCTGCTCTTGTTGTTGGCCTGAGCTTTGCTGGAGATGGTGTTGTAGTTGTTGAGGTGCTCCTGGCTGGAGGTGCTCGACTCTACCGACGAGGAGACTTGGTTGTTCCAGGGATCTCCACCACGCTGGTACTCTGCCTCATGCTGCTGCTGTTGAAGATGGAGCAGGTCATCCTGCCGCATCCGCTCAGACGGGTATCTAGCGGGCACATCACACAACTCCTCCTGAGAGCGAGCTATCCGCTGGAAAAAACATACACCCACACACAATCAGGTTTTAGGATAAAGCTTTCATGCAACGTACCTGTTTAGGGCACCATCTAGTGGACGGGGCCTGAGTTACTTCAATAAATTTAAATAATTTTTTTCAGCTGTGAGATGGACTCCCCCTTGTGTAACAATATTTTACCCTTACAGTGCCATAATTTTATTGATTAATTTTTTTATCAAAGAAAAAAAATGGCATTTCCATCAAATGTATGTCAGACATTATACAACCGAGTACACATTTGTAATTGCATGTACACCTACATATTAGTATATGCCCAAATATACATTTAAGGTTATTGTGAATATGCTCATTAAAAACATCGAAAGAAAAGGAAAATAAAGAAATTAATAATAAAAAAAATTATTAAAAAAAGAGAAAAATATGTACATTCTTTCTTTACATCATAGATTTTAAATACAAAAATTTTGTATTTTTGAATTGTTCCAGTTAATGATTTACAAATGCCCTTATTTGCTCTATGTAATAAGTTCCATCAACGTTATGACTGTCCTGTGACCAGCATTTTTTAAAACTCGTTTTAACGGTCACTAACAATATATTTGTTAAATATTTATCTCTTTAATCATATCTGTGGTAATTTACCAAAAAAGCAAGATTTTACAGGCAAAAAGTATGACACATTTAAAAAAATATATCCTATGAAAGCAAAATGTTTTCTACTCCTAAAGTCATTAAAAACATAGCAGTCCCAGAAAACATAGTAATGGTTTGTTTTTACAGTTTTTCCAACATACAAATAAATTGCTACCATTGTGTGTTTTCGGAGAGGGTGTAATAAAATAAAACTTCCCACCAAAACTCCTTTTATTTCTGTGACTTTTCTGTGTCCATGCTATTGTCCATTCTTCCTATAATTATCCTTCCTAGCGCCTTTATTTTCACAAATAAATAAATTGCTGTAAATGCAACACACAGCATTACATGGTATTTGATCCATGACGTTCGAATCTACACACACACAGACGCACACACGCACACACACTCGAGTCAAAACCCACCTCCCCCCACTACCTGCGAGATCAGCACTCCAACACACACCTCTAGCTTTAACCGGCTGTACTAACCTGCATAGCCATGTTGTTATGGTGATGCTGGTCCATGGGGGAAACCGGCTCGGGTTCGCAGCCCTGCCACACCTGCCCAGGTACGGGCCCCATCCTGTCCTGAGATTTGGAAGCTGGGAATGTGAAGTAGTCCCTGGGGTAGGTCTGTGTAGGGATGGGGTACGCCTCTGGATGGGGCGGGGAAGGCTCCTCCTAATATGGACGACAGAACGGTTTAACTCTGGGCTTTGAAGACACCGCTCGGGGGCCAGGTGGCTCCACGGGTAAAAGCGCATTTAATAAAAGCGCAAAGCGTTGTGCTTTTTCAGTTACAGAAAATACAGAGTGTGTGTGTGTGTGTGAAAGAGAAAACACTGCCAGAGCTATTTAGTTAATCAGACACAGTGGTTGGAAACTCGATTAGAAGTGAACGCAGCAATGCACATTTCGGTGTGATTTATATGGCTTTCCGGATTCACCAGAACTTCTGATGCTCTGATTGAGAACAGATGACATCACAGAAATAAACAAAACAAAAAAATGTAACAAATCAAGCTCTTTAACGGTTTGAAATACAAACAAAAACCTTTTTTTTTAGTCTAGATTAATTTTTATAGGATTTTTATTTGTTTAATTTTATATGTGTAATATCTAATATATAATAAGAAAAATTTATCAGCACGTTTTTTTTTTCACCACACACACACACACACACACACACACACACACACACACACACACAC
>JAAIIK010000056.1:2570523-2595483 GCA_014706435.1 Silurus glanis | reverse complement strand
GTGTGTGTGTGTGTGTGTGTGTGTGTGTGTGTGTGTGTGTGTGTGTGTGTGGGTGTATGTCTCACACATTTAGGTGATGATATCATCAGCGGAGCTCTGAGCATGTGGGCGTGTCGCACTGACATGGACAAATCGCAACCCAGGAAGTCATCTCTCACTCACACACACACACACACACACACACACACACACACACACACACACTCAAAACAACAATGTTAGGCGATGCGGAAACATCGTTCAAAATTAAAAAGAAGTGTTTGGAGGGGTGTCGGCTTTCCCACAACAGGAAGTGCAGGGACGAGAGCAGAAGTCTGATTTCCTCTCGGACACAAAACACGGCAGTGCACTAAACCACACGACCGCCGTCTTATGGAAATCTGTGAAACTCTACCCGTTCAATCAGGACAAAAACTAATGGCACCCTATGACTAGATTCACCGATTCGCATCAAAGTGAATGATGTGGTGCTTCGAAAAAAACAAAACAAAAAAACAGATGCATCATGTTTAACACATTGGCATACGCAAAAAACAGATTTATTGATCTGTAATTATTAGTAAATGTGCTGTACTTTTATTATTTATAAAGTGACTAATAATTAGTGACCGATATTTGATATGTAGATCGATTTTGAGGCGTGTCCTGAGAGTCACATAGAATACAGATTAACATGGCAGAGGTAGAGCTGTAACTTCCTGCACACACAACAGGAAAAAAAACGTCTGGGTTTATTTCATCTGTTTCCGCACTACAAAGGCCATAACAATTGGCCCCAAAGGTGTTCAATAGATTTAGAGCTCTATAGCAGAAGATCTTCCACTCCAACTCGTGTAAAGCAGATATTCATGGAGAGGAGCATCGTCATGCCGGGACAGGTTCGGATCTCCTAGTTCAAGATCTCATTCCGTAAGGGTGGAAATGTCGGGTGTTCTAATACTTTTGGCCAAACAGCATGCGTTCCTCGCGGGATGTTCTCCTGGTAAATGAATAAACTCTGAAACCTGGTGTGGTTAATGGGGTCTAAATACGAGTGTAGTGGTGTCTGGTTTGTGCCACCACACCCTCCACAACCATCGACATGGAAACCCCCCCCTCACGTCCTGTACGTTTTGCAGACAATGGTCAACGGCAATAATGTGCTCCGTCAGTCTGACACACACACACACACACACACACACACACACACACACACACACACACACACACACACACACACACCGCATGAGGAATGAGCGTATTGAAAGCTCACATGAACAAGCCCCTCCATAGGGATAAGCAGCTGCTTTCAGCTCTGAGCCCTGCGTGTCTTCCTGTGTGATACAGGACCGGGGACGGCTGCTGACCCACACACACACACACACACACACACACACACACACCACACACACACACAATGAAGTCTTTCATAGAACACTTGTCTCTTCCCCCTCCTCCCTTCTCTGTGGATACACCGTCACGCACTTGCTCACTCCAACAGGAGGAAAATAATGAACCAAAAAAAAATAAAATAAATGGAAACTGAACAATCTGTTTCTTTTCTTTAGTTTAGTTTCTTTTACACAGTCCAATATACTGCTTCTTCACTGAAGAGAGACAGACGAAAAAGAAATGGAAGAAAGTGAGAAATATAGGAAGACGAGACCGAGAGTGAGACGTGAGGGTCGTGGAAGAAAGAACCGAGATACCAAGACACAGAGGAAAGGGGAAAGAAAGAGGCAGAACGAAAACAACTTAGGAAAGAGAGAGAGAGAGAGAGAGAGAGAGAGAGAGAGAGAGAGAGAGAGAGCGAGAGGAATGTGGGTCAGTGGAAGGCGTCTCTGTTGTGCCCCCACACACCAGATCAGTCTCCTAGGAGAGAAGAAAAGCTGTGTGCAGTTTTGGCGTAGTGGTGTAGATAGAGAGGGATGGGGGGGGTGGGGGTGGGGGGGTTTAAAGACAACCACCTCAGCGACTTTGCTCAGTGGTTGTGAGTCAGTCAGGAAACAGGGAGGAAGGTTCAGGGAACGGCCACATCCTGAGCACCCCACTCCCTCACCCCCACCCCCTTACACCTGACGAGTGAGCGACAAGCGCACTGAGGACAACACGTCTCTCTCAGGCGCACATTAACGCTCATTTCCTGCTCTCCGTTTCCTCCCTTTATCACCACCTACTCCTAAGCGGCTCTTTTTTTTTTTGGTTTGTTTTCTTAAAACATACCAAACGGCGCCTCCTGAGTTCCCTCAGTACTGAACAGCAATGAAGTAAATGTAATTCGTTTCTGCCGTGTTTTTGGGTATGTGCACTTTACTGAAGTATTTCTCTACATTATTGTCAAATCTCCGTGTCTTTACTTGACTACATTTTGTCGTTCCTTCATATTTATGAGGATAAAAAGTGGTCAAACACGCAGCGGTCCACCAATCAGGGCCGAGACCATTAAGAGAGGAATAAATGATGAATTAACTCCAGACTCGAACTCGCCACAACACACGTGACCTCGTTTGTGTGATTCATTTGATAAATCAGTGTTTGAGTCATTAATATCATTCTATTAATAGATCAGTGTGCTGAGAGTCACATTCGAGTCTTTTCACATAAACTGAGTTGATTGTGATAAATAGGAACATTACAGTCAGAACAAATCATAGTACTTTAGATACTTAAGTACATTTGGAGGCAAAAACTGTGTGAGAGTTTTAACGGGACACTTTTACTGGAGTCACATTTAAGTGAGTCTCCACTTTAACTACATGGTTTGTGTACTTTATTCGCCACTGCATAGTGTCTAGATCTGGACGTCGAAGTTTTCGTTGTACAGATGGTTCCAGAGTCAGCGATACGACACTCACCCGCCGCCATATACATATTATATACTGTATATTTTACAGTACGATACTGTAAATTGCTCTGTTTTGCTAAATGATATACTGTAATGAGTTAAAATTATAAATAAATGATTAATTAAATATTAATAAACAGTATACTACCCCATGCTGGAGTCTTTAAGTCTCCTGGGTGGGCTAAGCAATGTCTCGACTTATTTTCAGGTTACGATTAAGTCATCGGAACGTGTCTCCATTGTAGGTGTGGGACTACAATCCTATTGGATTCCAAGACAGAAATATGTAAAACCAAAGGGTGGGGGGGAAAAAGCTCATTTCTGGGATGGAGGAAAAAAAAAAAACCAACAGGTTGCCTTACAACTGCATAACAGCATGGAGGAATTGGTGTTGAATCTCTAATGATCTCAGAAGTTGAGCTAATTTATTGCTCAGGAGCTCCTGGTTCCACAACAACTCCAAATGACAGTAGAAAGCACGTTACTCAGTCACACATTCCGGCGCTCATGATATTTCTTACTCTCCGGTGTTTGTAACGTTTTAATGATTTATAATCACACTCTTGGTGTCACCCAGATGAGGACGGGTTCCTCTCACGGTTTTCTTCCTCATACCATCTGAGGGAGTTTTTCCTGGCCACAGGTTTGCTCATCAGGGATAAACACACATAATTCACTTATTTCTATCTTTGTTCTATAATTCTTACATTCTGTGAAGCTGCTCTGATACAGTTTCCACGGTGAAAAGCGCTTTAAAAATTATCAAGTTGAATCGAGTTAAATTGCAGCACTCCATCAATATTCTAGTGAGGCTTTACAGAAATCACTCCCGAGCTGAAAAACATACGCCTGGAAAGTCAAATATAATCCATACAAATGGAAGGAGGACGCTTCCCAGTCTCACAATCGAACTTTGGCAGAAAGAGAAAGTGGTGAAATGCCAAACTAGATGGTTCCTCCTAACAATAATACATGTGGAAAGAGTACAGATGTGATGGCTTGGTGGTCAGAAGCTTCACCGCACCACACCACAAAACAAAATAATCCAGGCCCCATTTATCAGATTGGGGTTTTCTGGCTCTAGTAGCTGCACTGGTTTCTGCAGATGCAACAAAATCCAGTTCTTAAGACTTGTACTTGCTCCTCAGGGGTTTGCGTTCCTCGAGAAGCCAACAATGCTACACCCTTCCACATAGAAAAGGGAAGACAACTGATCTGGCATGGCCTGAATGGTTTTAGCTCAAACCCTTATGGTAGGGATGCAAAATTCCAAGAATTTTCAAGAATGAAAACTTTCCATAGGAATTAACGGGACTAAACTGGGAATTTACAAACCTGCAGGTTAGTCTATCGCAGGGAACTTAAATGTAGTTTAAAATACTGCAGAATTGATGTGATTTCAGTTGAATTTCTACTCTGCACATTCATCAATCACATGCACACAGCACACTTACTGCAGGGAAACAGGAATATTGAAGCCACAGTTCTGCATTGGAATTTTGGAAGTTGGAAGTTTACATCCATTTAAGCAAGTTTTGATATTACATGTGTTCATTTATTTGATGAATGGTTTTAAAGTTAAACAAATAGCAACATGTGTTTATACAGCAGCCAGTAAATCAGATATGCTAAATGTTAACTGGCACTAATTCACAATTCATGATACTCTTTCATTTCTCTTCTGCTTCCCAGTCTTCTGTTTACATACAGAAGTTCAGTTCTGTTTAAAAGTTGACACATTACTATCCAAAAATACAGAAGAAAACAGCAATATTTGCTACTTATTATTAAATCAGTCAAAAATGTCATATTTTAAAATCTTTATTAGGTTGCAGGCATGTCAGCTAATGACCAAACAATATGTTTTTATTTATGTTTTGTATATCATACAGTTTATATAAATCTCCCCAAATGTTTTTTTTTTATTAATTCCCATACATTTCTTGTAATATATATATAATATATATATAATATATATACATACTTTCTTGTCTTCAAATTATAGGTTTCCATCTTGGAATATTTCCCATCCCTATCCAAATTAGTTTGCATGCGAGTAAGCTAATGATCGAACAATATGATTTATATAAATCTCTCCAAATTGTTATTTAATTCCCATAAATTCCTGGTAAATTTCCACCTGGGAATAATTCCAACATTCCCCTGATAAAGTTCCAATGGAAAGTTTCCAGAAGTTGACTGGAAATTTTCCACCCTTTTGCAGCCCTAGTGCGCTTAGGCCTTCACTGGATTCCAGGTGGCTTCCATCAGCGATCCGGAATGCAAGCACTAAGAAAAGTGTGTCGAAAGGGATCTGGGAGCACAAAGGAAACGATGCTTAACCTTTCGACTGTGTAAAGGAAACCTCGATTTCCTCAGTGCTTCGCTAAGACCACAGGAGAAGCTTTCCTCGTTCGTCCCTCAAGGCCTGCTCTCGTCCGGTCGCGCAAATGAAGCTGGCTTTACTCAACCAAAGCCACCGAGGGCACATCGAAACCCGAGGAGCTCAGACCGGGCTCCCATTGCTTTCCGGGAGAACGTCTTGGAAATGTCCAAGACAAACGTACGTTTTTGCGAAAGCGATTCTCCATCCCGAAGCGGCAGGAACAAGCCAGAAATAACACCACGTGCGAGAGCAACTGTTTGAGCGTTTTATCAGATCGTTCGTCATGCTGAAATGTGCACCATGTAAACAGTAGTGTCACAGTACCTGGGGTTAAGGTGTTTCTGGTTACCCCCGACTAGGGGACGTACAGTGTGTGTTGGGTCTCTGTGGCTCGCAGCTGTCAGCAAGCACAACCAGAGTTATTCCTGCTGCCCAGAAAGATTTAAAGTGCGTACCAGGGGCTGGCATTCCAGAAAAATCTCATATCTGCCCCTTGATCCAACTCAGACCCGAGTGCCTGCATATGTCAGCTCTCAAGTGCATATGCAGGGATCTGACAGCATGGAGAAGGGCAGCAATTATAAAGAATCAAATGAACCAGACAAATGCCACATGGCTTTGAGTGACCCAATAAAAATAAGACAGAAGGTCAGGCGGCGGAAATTCCATCACGAGACTGAAAGAAAGAAATGTGCTTTACACAGGGTTTCTGCAAGTCAAATGTAAGACTTTCTAAAACCAGTAAGAACGAAATTTAAGCCCTAGATCAGGACATCAAAATAACACACAAACAGTTTTTAGCAACTGGCCTTAACGATGGCCTATGTTAAAAAGTATCGGTACACTTGCACTCCCCCATAGCTAAAAAAAATAAAACGGTCCGAACCTGAGAGAGATTTGCTGCATGTTGGTCACATTTGTAGTCGTAATAAAGCGATTGATATTTGGACCAGCGAAAGAGATGACTACATGTACAACACCAAGAAAACGAACAAACAAAAACATTCTAAAATGCTGCATGAGCATTTCAATGAGCTTCACACTGACCTCGGAAAACTAAGCCCTGATTAAAATAATTTAGGACAGGGAACAGTGAATTTAAGACTTTTTAAGACCTGAAAGTTTAAATTTGAGACTTTTTAAGACTATAAACCCTGTTTATATTCGTCACATGTACTTTACAGCACAGTGAAATTTGTTCTTCGCATGTCCCAGAGATGTTAGGAAGCTGGGGTCAGACATGATGCAGAGTTAAGGGCCTTGCTCGAGGGCGCCAAAAGTGGCAGCTTGATGATATCGGGGCTTGAACCTCTGACTTTCTGATGAATAACCCAGGGCCTTAACCACTTTCCTTAGACACCCAAGAACTAGACAGCAAGAATGAATTCATCAAGATGAAACATGGGCACTTCACTGATAAGGCAGGAAAGGCATGTGTGTGCTTTTGTTGTTTATGTTAGATTGCATCATCTTATCACCAAAGGTGGATATGTGCTTCAATCCGCTAGATCAAAGTACTACCATCGCCTACTAGCCCTTTACAAGCAAGTTATGACTGAAAGAATACAAAGTAACGAGCACAACTAGGAGAGATCAACCGATAGTTTTTCCGGGTTGTGTCTGCTGTGATTACGGTCATCACTGACACCACGTGCCATTTGTTTTGACATGCGAGATTGCGCGCTGCACGGAGAGCGCTTTATTCGAACTTATTAATCAAAATTTGATTCATTTTGTTTCGCACATTTTCATGATTCAGATTCATGTTTATTTTTACAATAATGCTCAGTACTCAGTATCGGCTGATTAATCGGTTATCGACGAATCGAAGTACGATCCGACCTAACCTATCGATCGACCTCCAATTGAAAAAAATAGACGAACACAAGGAGCTGAGAATGTTTGGGGATGTTTTCAATTTCTTTGTTCAACAGGATATCGATTGTTATTAAGCGATCGCAGAGCTTTCCAAAGTGTGAAAGTTCTCCAGTAGGACACCATCAGTAGACCAGAAGCTCCTTTCCTGGATCGCATTCTATTAAGCAACAACTAGCAGCATGGAGTAAACGATACCCACAGCTGAAACCAGAACACTGAGAAGCACCTGGATCTCCTTTCGAGTGCAGCATCCTGTTCCTTTTAGGCTGGCGTCTCATCGTGTCGTATCGTTCTACACAGACTTGGCATCTCGTTTTCTCTCTGGCAGGGGTCTGTTGTTTGCTGAAACCAAGCCTGGCTGACTGTATAAACCCAAGTCAAGCTTTAAGATGGAAAGAAGAGTATGTTCAGGATTCCAATCTAGATGCCAGATCTGCCCGTCCATTTCCGTTCCTTGTTTGAGAGTCTTAAGGAGTGGTTTGTGTGGTCATGCTGTTTTTTCCCAACCTGTAGGACCTTTAAAAGGTCTCACTGAGGTCGGGGTTAGTAAGAGAGGCACAAGAAAAGTGTGTGTAAGTGTTTATTTGTCCAGTGCGCCTCATTATTCCTAACCTCTTAACCGTGCCCTACAGCAGGTGTAACAAAGCAATAGTCATTCATTATAACCGGGACTGAGCTTCAAGAATAAACAACAATGGGAAATCGATATGCCCTCGAGGGCAACAGCTGGGGCAGAGGGACAGATCTTTGCTGGGAGCCCTGTGGACGCCGAACCAACAAGCAAAGCCGCAAGCCATCAACAAACACATCGTAGTACCTTCGAGTCCAGGATAGAGGTTCAGAGTCCTCGAATTGTCCGAATTTCCTGACCCATGATCCAGTCCTACCGTGGATAATCCTTTAAATAATGCACGTTTGTTAGTCTGGTGTGGGATACCTGATAACCTGGACACGGCTATGTTAATGAATAATTCAGTTACCTTCAGGGTTCCAATCTTGCTGATAAACTCATCTACACTAGCATGTGGAGCAATTCCTTAACCTTTACAACGATCAATAGTACTCAATAGATTTTAATCACTTTGTCAAGGGTTGGTTCTGACGATTCAGCGGTCTGTCTGTTTCTTTGCAGGGTTTACGGTAAATCATCTGACGAGAAGGCGTTCATGCGAGTCAGCGGAACGTCCCCGACTTTAACCAATAACGGCGTCTGCCAAGTGCTTTAAATGTTAAACAATTTTATAGTGGGTTGACCCTGCCAGAAAAAAAAAGTCAAAAGAACGTTCCTGAAAAAACAGCCAATGAAAATTAAAATTTATTCCTGAATACAGTAAATAAATTATAACATTTTCCTTCCTATGTCATATCCAATCGGTCATTAAAAAAAGAACTACAGGTCGACTGATTCATCAGGTTTTGTTACTGGAACCAACAATTTAAAAAAATCTATATCGATAGTTTTTCCAGGTAACATTCTTTGCTGGAGCGGCTGAGAAGATCCACTGTCATTACGAGAGCGGCCTCTAGAGGTGAATCACTGACTCCAAGTGCTGTTCGCTTTTACACGTGGAAATTCATGCTGCACGGAGAGTTTAAAAACTTGATTGATTAATCGGTTTATCGGTATGTAAGATCCAATCTAGCTATTAGTAAAATCTACTATTGGTTGACCTCAAAAAACGAAAATGCTTTCTGGTGACTCAGAGTATAAAAATAGTTGAATCTTTTCATCGTACCTTGAATTCTCTTTGCAAAACAGACAATTCCTCACTACTCAATACTTCTGCTACAGATTCCATGAGTTTTCTGACATTTAAATATAATCGACAGCCAAAATCCTGACTGACTGCTCTACTATTTATTTTAGAAATTGTGTAAGTTGTATTGAGATCTTTTCAGATCTAAGACTTTATTTGATGAGTAATGTTTTGTTCAACCTGTGCTTTTTTTTTTTTTTTTTTTTTTTTAAATAGTCCTTTGCGATTGTTGCTCGTCAGACTCAGTTGTCATAATGTCAGACTGTACGACAGTCAAAAACTGATGTAGACAAGAAAACTTCTTGTTCAAAGTTTTACGTTATGAATGAGCGACAAGTTCAGGCCTGTGCTGTCTTGCTGCTAGCTACCGTTAGCTAGCAGCAAACAAAAACAAATCTTTTGCGTTGATTTGATTCATGACATGCCTGGATGCCTTGCTGTACTGTCCACCTGAATCGTTTCAACATTTTCCCTGAGGCGTTTACGCTAATTCAGATCAATTTAGAAGACGGCGTTTTCGTCTAAATACACTCCCCGTCCACACCGTCTTTTTCGATCGCTTTATAGAAAGTTGCTCATCCACACTGAAACGTTTGAAAGCGTTTACATCCTTGTACTGAACATGAGCAAAATGTGCCCAGTGTCATTTCCCCCCTGACGTTTATATACTTTCACTTCTTTCTGACGCTTCTTCGGAGGAAAAAAAATTAACGCAACGACCATTAATGGGCTGTCGGTAAACAAACCAGCGATCGAAAACTATAGATTTTAGCCGAAGATTATAGGAATCATTTCCGACGACCAAATCATTTGCACCTTGTTCATATGGAGAGCATTTGGGGAGTCCAAAAATCAGTACATTTGCCCAGGAAATATCCTCGGAATGTTTTCGCGCTTCTGAAGTTTATTTTCCAGCATGCGCTCGGCTGTAGCATATTTAAATGTGTGAATGTTAACCGTGCTCACGTGCGAAAACATGGTCATTTGAGTCAGTGCTCTCCAATGTTGTGTCAGCTTATGTGTTGTTCGACACGGTGCTTGTGTTCATCCCAGGGAAGAGGATACAGACACCACACGTGTGAGAGCAGGCCCAGCTGCAGCATTATCAATAGCTCCAGCACCGGGCTTGCGGCGCTGC
Source organism: Silurus glanis (assembly GCA_014706435.1). Lineage (NCBI taxonomy): Eukaryota > Metazoa > Chordata > Actinopteri > Siluriformes > Siluridae > Silurus > Silurus glanis. The sequence continues at coordinate 2,585,500 of JAAIIK010000056.1, read as the reverse complement.
TAATCCCAGCGGAGTTGTGGAACGGAAACGATCGCGCTCAGCTGTGCTGCCGGCCACCCCCCCGGTGGGCGAGCTTTGATAGGAGTGTGAGGATCAGGAGCTGACACCAGCTGTGCTCAGACATTTAATACTGCGGAAAGGAAAATCATAAGCAAACCGTCGTAGTCACTCTGCAAATGCAGGAAATGAAGGATGAAGGCCTGCAGAAAGCTGGGGATCAGTCGTGTTTTGTCTGCTAGCCGTCTTTCTGGAAGGAGGCTTGACGAGGATTTACAGCCAAATTACGTGGAATATGTTTTGGTGGAAATAGTTAAGAGGTCGACCGATTGATCAACCGGGCCGATTTTTGGCAATTTTTTATTTAATCGGCATCGTATGAATGTGCTGCAAATTAGGACAATTATTAGGCAGGCGTGTCGGACACACCAAACCGCACGTGTACGTTCTGCGCTTGCGTGAAAGAACATAGCTCTCTCATTCCAGCGGGTGGCAGTAGTCTGTATTCGCCGTCCAAACAGGGAAACCGGAAAAACTAGAACTGTGAATATATAAAGTGTGCAGCGTTTTTTTAATCATGTCTGCTAAGTTGCAATTTTTTTTTTTGCTCGTTCACTAAGCTGAATAGCCAATCGGAGTCCTCTTTCTTGCTGACGAGCTCCACCTCCAAATCGACTTGCAGAATCGTCTAAAAAAAACAGCTGACTATCCAATTGTGCGCGACACACCCGGAAAAACTAAAGCCAACCGACGCTCAAAACCACAGACGTTGCCGTGTTGCGGGCTTCAAGTTCTTATCCTTCGCTCTTAATCTAGCTTTATATATTTCATTGGTTAAAAATGATGCTACTTTTGGAACCGTATTGTTAACGAATCATTAACCAGCTGTAGTTTAGGCTGCAGGTTGGCATGGCTACCAAAACCTGCTAACAAGTCCACTGATTGGAGGTGGTTTGTGTTGTTCAATAAATGTTTCATTTAATTACATTTTCTGTACCATTACTTAAATAAACTGGTAGATTTTATTAGATTAAAGAAGGGAGAGAAAATTGGGCCAAATTTTTTTTTTTTATTCATCATCATATATTCCCTGACTTCTAAATATCGGCATCGGCCTGAGAAAAACCCTTTGGCTCGACCTCTAGAAAAAGTATTCATCGTTTTGTTTGTTGTAAACTGAAAAGAATATGAATAGATATGGAGCGGATCATCCGTCTCCATATGGCTCTGTCCTCTACATCTGCCTCTTTCGAAACCACCACCTGCATGTCTTCCCTCAGCGCATCCTCAGCATTTTTTTCATTTTTACAGATATACCCCATGTCCCTCCTCTGCCCTCTCAATCGTGCCTCTCACACCTCGTCTGGCGGAGGTAATCGAGTACTGCGCTGACACCGGAGGATATAAAAAGTAGTGAAATGTGGTCGGGAACTAGTTTCTGAAACTGCAAACCTGTCATTTTTAGCCCTGGTGGTAATTATCCGGATTAAGTCTTGATGATCCAGTACTGAGATTATTCAACGGACAATTTGTCGCTGGACAAAATGCAGGGATTAAACCCGGGAAAGCTTTCTTTGGACGCACTCGACTCCGAGAGCGTGTAGAGCAACCGAGGCTCATTGAAAGCACAGACATTCTTGAGATCACTTAAGGCTCTTCAATCTCACCAGAATTGTTCAGAGAAAAGATCTCTGCATGTGTGTGGAGCAGGGGGGCACGATCTCTCTCTCCCCGTACCAGGCGGCGAGAGGAGCAGTTGAGGAATGCGGGGTCTGACGAAACCCAAGCGGATAATTGCTTGGCCAGAAAGGACCGCGTGCTGAGGCAGGGAGACGCTGCGGAAAACAGCGTGGGAGGACAGCTGGACCAGGCCGATGTCTTCGTACGGCCGAGCGCGGCTTTAGAGCGTAAGGAATGGCTGAGGAAAGTCTGCCAAAAACAAGCTCTTGTGGAATCTCGGCAAAGGGTGTAGGGGTGGACAATGGCTGGAGTTTTAATAATGTGGAAATCATTTCAACACATGACCGCGCCTCGCCTTGTCTTGCACCCCAAACCACCCCCGCCCCCCGCTCTTACGGCTAACGACATGGGGTGGGAACTCTTGGGTTTCGCTGCATTGAGACTGTTGTAGTTAGAGATCCAATAGAAAGAATTAAACAAAGCGACGAACCAGAACGCACTTTTCTTTTCCAACATGAAGTTGGCTACAGAACTTCTCTTAATATGAAAGTCTGAAACCCCAGTTATGGGATCATCGTTTACCTCCAAGGTCAAGGGTCAGAAAATACTCTACGGCACGTACAAAAGAAGATTAGACCACATTCTTGACTTTGAGAGGAATTTTTGAGGCAGAAAAGAATTACGGCGTGTGAAGTGATGGGTCAGGTTGGGCAGGACCAGGTAGGCTTTGGAAGGACAATCTGAAAGAAGTATCATGATCCCCATGACTAAAGCCAGGCCTGCACAATTTATGACACTGGTACGACCCTAACCCATCTACATTCCAGCGTATTACTAGGGTTGCAAAATTCCAGGAATCTTTAAGCCTGGAAACCTTCCTTAGGAAATAATGCGAAAGTAAATGGGTATAAACTGGAAATGTACAATATCTTGTAGGATAATTTTGACTTAAGCAACCAGATTCAATGCGATTTCTACCCTGTGCTACCATGTTTAAAAATTCCGTATGTAAGCTGTTGTGCAACAAAATTACACTAACAATTAAATCCAAGTAAAAAATGTCATTTTTAAAAAATCTGTTTGTTTGCATGCGTCAGCTTAAGACCAAACAAAATGTTTATATTTATGCTTGTATAAGATATACTTTCTAATGAATTCCTATAAATTCCCATAAATGCATTAAATCTGGTTGTTTTAACCAAAGTTTTCATACAACATTTTTTTCCCTTTTATAGGCTAACTTTTTTTATTGGCAAAAATTCCAGTTTATTGCAATTAATTCCCTTGGAAAGTTTCCGGTCTTGAAGATTCTTGGAATTTTGTAACCTGTAATTGTGCAACACCATTATACTGTTACAAAATTCCAAGAATCTTCAAGACCGGAAACTTTCTAAGGGAATTCATTGCAATAAACTGGAATTTTTTTAACAAAACTATTTGTATATAAACTTATAAACAAAACAATTGACAAAAGTTTGTATATGATACAGTTTATATACATTTTCCCCAAATATCTAATGAATTCCTATAAATTTCTATTAAGATTCACAACTTGGAATATTTCCACAATTCCCCTTGAAAGTTTCCAGAAACTGACTGGAAATTTTCCACCCCTTTGCAACCCTCTGTATTACCATGTAGGAGTTCGACTGAAAGCTGAAGAACAAGCGGCAGAAAACTGGGTGCATTTTCATTTTCACGGCAGGAAACGGGAAAAGTTTTACCTCCTGCTAAAAAGTTTCTATGAAACCATGGAGTGTTGATTTGCAGCCGTATTATTGCCTCTTAGACAAGAACAAGAACTTTCGAAAACTTAATGCTGCGTTTTTGAAAATCTTACCAGCAAAGTGAAACATCAGATTAAAACTAAATTACGTTTGAGACACCTTCTGAAATCTTGCCTGAGAGAAATAAAACGTGCAAAATAATAAACGTGTTCACAGGCTGCCATAAACACCTTCCTGCTGGGCCAGATGTTTGCAGTGATGGTAATTTTGCATGTCAGTGTGAACGTCCTCCCAAGGCTTTGTGGCTTTAATTAGAATGGTGGCAGAGGCAGACGCTGCTACTGGAGATTGCAGAACCATGAGATCTCTCTCTCACATACACACACACACACACACACACACACCCACACCGATCCATTAGGTTTTCAACAAACCACTGCTGATGAGCTGGTGTTATGTTACGATGTACAGGATCGCTGTGATAACCTGATCTGAAAATATGTCTTACTGTGGTATTAATCAACCAAAAAAATAAATAAATAAATAAACAAACGCCATCCAGTGGTGAAAATATGGTTTGAATAGAAATAAAGCCAAAGTGCTGTTTCTGCTTTAATATTATTACTGCTTGCACTACATACGCTTCATTCAATACAATATTTTGGCCTTTGGTATAAACTCAGAAGTTTGTCAGCAGTAACTGCGGGATCGTAGTCCCTGGGTTACTATGGTTCGATGTTTTCACTCTTGCGACGGATAAATATTTTTAATATGAAGTTTCAGGCAAATGTAACAGCATATAAGCGGAAGGATACGTTGGGATGCTGCCGGGATGTACAGATGTTCAGAGTTCAGTTGTCTCGCATCGCCATCGTAAGTCTGTACGTATCATTTGCATTTTCATCTGCACAATTGTTACTTGGTATTTGGTTGGCGTGTACCTGTATTACGTAATGCCAATAAAGTTGCCTATATATCCATTCAGAGGACAAAAAGTGTAGAAATATTCAGTATGCAATCGGAGGAGGAAAAACCGAGTACCGGTAACTTTTCGCAAGGTGGCGGATTTACCCTAAAGAGCCGGGTCGTCCCAGTGTATCCGCAAAAGGACACAATACAACAATGTGTCTTGGTGAAAAGAAGGAAAACCGGAACCCAAGCCAGATGAAGTGTCTCGGTTCATCGGTTAAGAAGAATTCGAACATCTCCTCGCCCCTCCCCCACAGCATTACTACGGCCTTTAATTGCCCTACGTGGTGTTCTGCCAATCATTCACAGAGTAAAACCCAATGACTCGACTATTTCATCTTGCACGCCGCAACCTTTTACCCAGTACTAGTTAAGCCCTTGATGAAATTCATGAGAGATTCGTACGGGCTCCGAATCGACCTGGAACCCCAGCGAGACATTCCAATTCAACAAACCGCCATTAACACCTGAACGCTCAACTCAAACCGGGCCGAACTAATGGTGTGTACTGTATGGCTAAAAAGATTCCTCGAGTAACTCGATAACAAAAAAAGCATTGGGAACAATGACAAAACAAATAAACAGGGGATGCTGCAGAAGAAAAAAATATAGGAACATGGGAGAAAACAGAGAGGGACGAGGTGAAGATTCAGGCAAAAGGAAGCGACAAGAAAGTTTCCAAAGTTTGGGATCGTTTTAAGCTAAAAAAAACTAAGAAAAGTCTAATATCAGGCCTGAGCTGTAGTTTGGCTGAAGCTTTTATGGTTATTTTAGATCAGGGGTCTTCAACATTTTTTAGCAACATGATGCAGGGACCCTCTGATACGAGATGATTCAAACACAACAGGCACCAATCGTATTACATTAGTTATATGTGCGTGCATCATCGTCAGTATATTTTCAAATCTTTCAAAAAGATTTATGCATCATAAGCATATATTTTGCGGTTAAAAAAAAAAAATCACAATTGAAGTTGGTCACGGTGGTTTTTTTAATAGATTCTGGTGGACTGTTATACATTGACATGAAGATCAGTTTTAAGTTGAATAGAACTTTAATATTATACAATTTGTTTCATTAAAAATTTTATCTTTGATGATGTTTTCAGCCGTTTATTTTTTCCCCCCATAAAAAACTGATTCAACATTAATTAGCGGACCCCCTGCAGTACCCCCGTGGTGTTGAAGACCCATGTTTTAAGTGTATGTACTGCAAGTTGCCGTCCTGTCCAATCATTTTTGTCTCTTACAAAAGCCAAAAAGTCGTCCAAGAAGACGGTCACGGTTTTACGTCAGGCCTGAGCTGTAGTTAGGCTGAAACTTGGAAGTTAATTTCCACAACATAAATGAAATGTTTAGGTTTTATTATTATTTGTATTACTATCATTTTAATGTATGCCTCAGTTTTAGGTTGTATTAGGCTCACCTTTTTTTTTTTTAAAAAGGCATTTCTAATTGATATATGTTAATTTATATTTTTTATTTAGATATTTGTATTATGATGTAATATGGCAGTTAAATGCACTACACGGATTTAGTTTTCACAGACTGCAATTTCAGCAATACAAACGTAAATTTTTCTAAAAAAAATAAATAAATAAAAAATGTATTAAAAAAAAGGCAACAAATGACGATTGCACTACTGCACTACTCCCAGGATGCTCTGCTCTGCATTGCTTCACCTACACATACTACAGCACCGGTTGGGTGTAGCCAATGTTTACCCACAGACTGTATCAACAAGAGTGTGATAAAGTACCTGAAGGTTGGCCTGAGGAAAGAAAAAAAAAAAGAAAAAAACAAGTCCTGTTTTACATAAATAGCTAACATAACCCTAGCGAAAGCACCACATGCTCTCACAGTGGCAACGTATCCCCACGCTGGTGCAAAAACACAGCACCGGGAACATGCTACAAGTCGCTGTTTGAACATTAACTCTATTAACATGTTTACACCGAAGCCTGGGAGAACCAGCTGGAGTTGAAGTTTAACCTCTAGAACAAGTGAGAACCTGTCACTCGACCAAAAAAAAAAACAAAAACGTGTGCGTCAGGGAAAAGGAACGCTGCTTTTACAGTCGGTGGTATTTTTCTCCACTGCTAGCACACGTTTTTATATGCTACACTATGCAAAGAGCTCTGAACAAAGTGCTGATAAGAGGATTGAACTTGCTGAGTGACGTGTTGGCATTTCGGTGGAGGGAGAAAAAAAAAAATAAAAAATCGCCTTTGAAGACAGAGCGCAAATTTAAAAAAAGAAAGTCAACTCAAAGATTTACTGCATTCTGGGTGAAATATATTCATTACCAACATTCCTATGGTGAAACTTGGTGAAGGAGTTCTCTAAGATCCTTCTGGCAAACCTCAACCCCAGACTTGCACCAATCTGCATTCATTTTATCTGCACTACAGAGAAATCTAATCTAGAGAGCTGTGACTGTTAGATTAGGAGCGTTGTTTAGGTTTCAGTGGGCATGCAGCGTTTTGTTTCTCCAAGTATGAAGGAACATTCATGAGTTTGTAGCTATTCGTCACCTGACGCTGTTCTGAAGACAGAAAAATTTGGTAGCTCATTCATAATTTCATGAAAAGCTTTCATTTGGAGTGTGTGTGTGTGTGTGTGTGTGTGTGTGTGTGTGTGTGTGTGTGTGTTCTAATGAAATGAACTTCAGAACGATGCGAAGCAACTTCTGGTCCGAGGCTGACGAATACACGTGCACAAAAACACACGACGTGCTCACAATCGTGAACTCTCCAGCTACACACACAGCTCTCAAAAAAAAAAAAAAAACTTGCTTTGGAACATTCTGAAGCTAATGGAATTAATAATTTTCTTTACATAAAATAAAGAATTCTATATATATATATATATATATATATATATAAAAAAAAAGAAAGAAAGAAAGCAAGAAAGCAAGAAAGAAAAAAGAAACGGATGGAAAGAAAGAAAGAAAGAAAGAAAGAAAGAAAGAAAGAAACGGATGGAAAGAAAGAAAGCAAGCAAGAAAGCAAGCAAGCAAGCAAGCAAGAAACAGATAGAAAGAACAATAAAGAAAAAAAAATGGGTGGAAAGAAAGAAAGAAAGAAAGAAAGAAAGGGATGGAAAGAACAATAAAAAAAAGAAACGGATGGAAAGGACAATAAAGAAAAAAGAAACGGATGAAAAGAAAGAAAGAAAGGAAGGAAGGATGGATGGATGGATGGATGGAAGGAAGAAAGAAATTCAGCAGCAGCTGATGTACAGCAGAAGTGATCACAATCCCCTGAAATGTGAGGACTGAGGGGGAGGAATCAGCCGTGCATCTCTTTTCTTAATAAAGAAGGGATCAGCTGAAGTTCACCTGTTTATCATCAGCCTCATCAGGTCATCAGTTTAGTTCACGGTTCACTGCACTGCACGGAGCGAGACGTGATTATCACGCGTATCCTCGTTGGCCCTCTGCGATAGCGATTCCCAAAAAATAAAACCAGGTCACTGGAGCAGAATGTGTACAGTGTGCATTACGCGTTTGGAAATTAGGATGGTGCGAAATAGCGTGCGGCTCCCACTGACTGTCAGCACGACGCGAGGGCGTTAATTACAGCCGTCCGCGGAGCAGTCATCAACCGAGACGAGACGAGACGAGACGACGGGCTTCGACTCACAGGCTTGTGATTAAGTCAGCAGCGCTCTCGTCCCCGTCTCGGGAGATCGCTAGATGATGCAATGCAAAAGTAACCGAGAAACTTGGTTAAACTCTGAAGTGCTGCTTGTCACGTGAGAACCGAGGAGACGGATTGTAAAAAGGAACGTCTTCCTTTGACCGTCCTCCACAACCAGGCGAGGACTCATTTCCCATCTGTCACAGACCAGAGCGAAGGAAGGAAGACTGAGCGATGTGACTTCCGTTTCTTCCGTTTTAGTCATGTCAAGCTTTCGAGTCTTCCTCTGGATCTTGTTTTAGTTTGCTGAGACGGGACACGTTTGCGTCTGAAGGGGACACGTGGCACGTTCAGGATGACTCGAGGACAAGCGTGAATAAAAGCTGAACGTATTCGTCATTTGTTGACTCTCAGTAACTTAATGCCTGTTTCTTTGGTGAATTTGTGCTTCCTGCATTTCTACACATGCCTCCGTTTCAACCGACTTCTCAGCGTTTCTAACCCTGACCTCCTTCCTCATAACCCTAATTTAGCAGAGGTGAGACATTCGAGTGAACTTTGCTTATCTGCGAAAGATAAGCATGAAACCAAACACCTCTTTCGAAAGGGCTCACAGGCCACTATCAGACGCTCAGCAAGCAGTGACAAACACAGTCCAGAGCCTTTCAGATCTCACGCAACAACAAAAATGCAGGGTCCTGAAGTAGAAACACACTGAACAGGCAACAGTTTGTGGACCATAAGATTCAGATGTACTTTCCACATGTGGTCACCAGGAGCTCCACTGGATTTTGGAGTGAGCTTGTGGAGATTAGATTTTTATTTTGCCTAATTGCGACTTTACTTCTCGCAATTCCGAGTTCTTTTCGAACATCTACGAGGTAGCTTGAGCTATCGCTTCAGCTCCCGCTTTAATGTTACAATGCAACGCAGACAGGAGCAGAGGCTACAATGGGACAGAGCAACTTGTGAAACAAATATTCCTCTATAATTTTTTCCATAGTTTTACAGATCCATCAATTGATGCTAGCCTGTTTCATTTTCAGTGTGTAAAGCTTTCTGGCACAGAATGGCGAGAAAGGAATTCGGAATTTGCGAGAAAGGAATTCGAAATTACGAGAAAGGGAGTCGGAATCATGAGAAAGGGAGTCGGAATTTGCGAGAAAGGGAGTCGGAGAGAGGGAGTCGGAATTTGCGAGAAAGAGAGTCGGAACTTGCGAGAAAGGAAGTCGGAATTTGTGAGAAAAGAAGTCTGAATTTGCGAGAAAACAGTCGGAACTTGCGAGAAAGGAAGTCGGAATTGCGAAAAAAAACTGTCGAAATCGAAATGAAGTCGCAAATAAGCACACTTTTTTTTTTTGTGTGGCGGAAACAGCCTTCCATCCAAAGGTTCAGGATGCACAGCATAATATAACTAATACGTTTAGCTAACAAAACTCCAAGTGACTGACAACAAAATCACAAAAAAAAAGAAAAAAAGTCACTGTGTATCGCGATATCACAATCACATCGATATATTGCCCAGCCCCATTAAATTATCATATTCGTCAACTCTGGTATGTAACTATTACAAGAAAATGCTGAATTTGAAGTCTGTTTCCTGTCAGAAAACGAATGTGAAAACTGGTCCATCTCCCACTCCAGTCTCTCCCACTCCAGTCTCTCCCACTCCAGTCTCTCCCACTCCAGTCTCTCCCACTCCAGTCTCTCCCACTCCAGTCTCAGGAGGAACACTGGGTTCAAAATGGCTTCCTTATTAACTAATCAGGAGCAGTATATTCACACACAATCACAAACCCGCACTGAACACTGCTAGAAGGTCGTTTCATGGTTTTGTTCGTCCAACAGTGATCATTTATCTTCAACACGATCCAGAAAACATGAGAGGGACTGATGGACAATAGTCTTTAAACGCAGCTTATTTGATTGGACTAGCCTCAAAACTATGCTAAGTGTTTTCAGAGTTGAACAGATGTTCTGTTTTATTGATCCTGAGAGAACTGATGACATGGCTAACGTGGACACATCCATTATTTATAGCTACGGAGTCATGATTTACACAAGTTACGAGTGACCTTCATAAGCAGGCGCACGCACCTTGGCAAACACGTACGTCTGAATGAATAAATACACCGAAACTCCAGGTCCAAGAGGTTCGAGGTCCATCCTGAAGGGCTGAAAAGTGCGCCTTCTACAATTTCTCCAGAAGCTGAGACGGCAACATGGTTGAGCTGAGAAATAAGTGCAGGAACGTGTTCCAGGAAGGTCATTCATTAGGTTGATTAGACAGAATAAAAAGACATTATTTACAGGAACAGAATGTGGTTGTTCTGGGCTCTTGGTTTTGAGAAACTGCAGCTCGACATCCGAATAATGGATTCCAGCTGCATGTCGTCACGTCCCACCTGCCCTGCGTTCTGAAAGGTTTTTGTAAGGCGTGACTGCGAGAGTAATGCAGACAAGCGTGGTGTCTTGTTGCCGACTAAATATTTACAGAGGGTCTGATGATGATGAAACTCTACGAGTGAGCACGGCACAACTTCTCTGGAGACTCAAACGAGCCGTTCCTCAGAGGGGTGTAATCATTACCACTCCCACTCGACAATTTGCTGATGCAAAACTGGGTGACGTGCCAAAAAGTGCCGGTTCAAAAGCTACGAGCGTCTTTTTGTTTTTTTTTTGCAGCCTCCTCGATTGGACAAAAGGAGGACAAATTCGAGCCAGCAAGAGAGGTGAGGAAGTAAAACATTTATCTCCTCATGCTCAGTCACAAATCGACTGGGCTGATCGTTTTGCCCGGAGGAGGCGACTTGATAAACGACAGGAACCGAGGTTAGGTGAAGCTGCGACTTTGACAGCAGTGTTATAGCGAGTTTCAAGTGGAACACGACGTAATTTACCGAATCTTTACTCAAGGCCAAAGCGTAATGAGGCAGGAGGAAAAAAATGTCAGGGGGAAGATGAAAAATCAGGCTTTAGTCTCCAGATTTGTTCATTCCACCATAAATAATCTACACTACATTTCCCCAAAGTGTTCCCACAAAGTTGACGAACGTCTTCGGAGGCAGCTTGAACTAGGAGACCCGAACCTGCTCCAGCATGACGAGCTCCAGCAAGCCAGCTCCATAAACATAAGCTTTTAAATGTGTTGGAGTGGAAGATCTCCTGCTATAGAGCTACTGATCACCTTTGGGGTGACCGTGAATGCTGACTGCACCCCTGGCTGAAGTACCTGACTTTACTAACACACTTGTGTCTCCACAAAAAGTCTTGTGGAACATCATTTTAGAAGAATGTAGCTAACTATAACAGCAGATAGGGACTTAAAGTAGAATTGGATGTTCAAAAAGCACAATCTTAAGCTTAGGTGCCAACAAACTTTTGCCCAAATATTGCACTCTGGAATCCATGCGAAACATCTGTATCTCATTAAATCGGCTTCAACAAGTCCTCGAACTTACTGATGTGTTTTTATCGTCCGCTGTTGACTGGCATGACGCAGATCAGGCACACGAGCGCAGGACACGACTTGCCCGAAAGAACGCTGCCATCAGGCACCTGAGGATTCGCGTTAACTCTGCAAAACAAGCTTGCACGGAGTCTGCACCTACACTTGCAAATGCTGGAAACGTCTTTTCACATTTCTTGGCTGTCCAAAGTGCATTCCAGAGGACTTTAGACCTCTTTGGAAAAATCTGAGATGGAGAAAGCGCAGAGTGCAACAGGATGCCGCAGTATTACAAGAATATGAAACCAACAAAGCAGGAGCTGCCTGATTTGTGACACTGTTGCGTACAGTAGGGATCTCCATCCTGATGAGTAGTCAACGATACGATTCAAAATACGCGATCGGATTTCCATTTGATTCAACGAAAATAAAATATTATGCTGAAATCAATATGGTACTGACTTTTATTAGACAGACAGCAAATCATCAATTTACTTCATTGCCTCTGTCTAACGCATGTCTCCATCACACACATGCCTTTGTAGAGCAAACAAAAAAAAGAAAACGGATGAAATAAAACCAGATGTTCTTTTCCTGTTGTGTGTGCAGGAAGTTACAGCTCTACCTCTGCCATGTTAATCTGTATTCTATGTGACTCTCAGGACATGTCTCGGTCTCTGTAATGTTGCGGTGCTGAGTTTAGCGAGGAGAAATCAATCTACATATCGAATATCGCTCACAAATTATCGGTCACTTTCAAAATTAAAATTTAAAACATAAAAAATTTAAAATATAAAACAAAGGAGGCGAAATCAAAACCTTCAACGCAACATGCATCTATTCACGACGTCCTCAGATAGAAAAAATAAAAAAAACTCCAAAATGTACTTGTAATCGCTAAATGTTTGTTTTACTGATGCAGGTCTCAAATCAAGCACCAAAATCCGCCACGGCCTACACGTCCGGCAATTAAAACCGTCCGTGTGGAAACATAGCAAGAGTTCCGTTTGGTGTCCTGATGATTTATGTCATTTAAAACACCATAATTACTTTCAAACATTTACAAGATCATTTTTAGTCTTCATGCTTCATGTTGACTTTGGTTTCAATAATAATAAACATATATTTGCATAAAGCATCAATATTTGTTCACGCCCATGTTGATTCGAGTATTTAAAAATTGAAATGTATGAATTTATGGTACATTAAAAACAGATAAAAATGTGCGGTTAAGTTGCAATTAGTTACAAGTTAACTCATGACAAATATTTTAGTCGAGTGACAGCTATAATTTTTACCGACGCAAATATATAAAAAAAAAAAACTATGCATCGAGTTACAAATCAGATCCACACTTTTGAAAATTGATGGATTAAAACGTTAACTGATGCCGATGTGCTGATGCGAACTGGTGAATCTTACAATCCCTAATACAGGAATATATATATATATATAAAAATAAGATTAAAATTTTAATTGTTTGTAAAAATTATTTTGTAATTGCTTTAAGAGTCCTCCTGAAAAATCCTGAAAAATATTCCGCTGAAACGTCAACACATCCGGGTACCAACCATATTCGCAGCAGACTCTGTACTGGCTCAGGGGATCTCCATAATACAGCAAAAATCCCTTCACATCAGTGATAGAATGGAAACTTTTATTTAATTTAGAACCGACCCAAATATTAATCTGCAGAAACACTAGACTTTGAGGATGCGTAATTTCTTTAGAGACCTAAACCAAGTCTACATTACATTGTTCCTACTGAACGGATTATCGATGAACCTCCAGAACAATGTCAGTACGTCTGGCTGTTTCCTGTGTGATCACTGATACTAGCAGACGCTGATTGTAAGCATTATAAAAACCTGTACATGTTTGCGATGAGAAAATGAGTCACTACTCCGATACGGATCAGGAACATCTCGAAGGCAAATGAGGCCACAGAAAGCTTAGCGTACATAGCAGGTGGTTCCAGTGTGTGTTTATATGATCAGCTGTCAAAAATTTGGCTTTAACTTGAACTAGGAGACCAAAACCTGTTCCAGCATGACAATGCCCCTGTGACAAAGCCGGCTTCATGAAGATACATCCTGCTCCAAAGCTCCAAACCTACTGAACACCTTTGGGATGAATGTGAACGCTGACTGTATCCCAGGCCTCCTCACCTCACCTCACCTACCTGACTTTATTAACACCTGTGTGGCTGAATTAATCTCCACAAATCTCCACAAGCACACACCAACATCTAGTGGAACATCTTCCGAGATAAATGAAGGGGCAAATTGGGGCTAAATGTGGAATGGGATGTCCGAAAAAGCACACAATGTTATGATCAGGTGTCCATAAACTTTTGGAAAAAAGGTGTACCTCAAGCAGACATATTTCAATTGTGGCTTTCAGAATTGTTTTTTTTTCTTTTCTATTCTTTCATCTTTTTGCTGCACAGTAACCATGGTAACCAGGAAGCGACTAAACTAAATAAACTTTGCCGTCAGACTCGCCCTCAGTTCCACACGCAAATCGTCTGCTATGAAATTCAGCACGAAAAGTAGCTTGAATCCTTCAAACCTCGTATTAAGATATGGATCTGCGTGACGTCATACACGACGCAGTGTCTGCATCCACCTGTGACCTGTCAGGTTCCCAAATACTCGGTTAAAACAGATGCTCATGAATTCCTCAACTCCCTCAGATCAGTCTTAATAAACGTTTGGTCTTGGTGAAAGACTGTTGTGGCAAAAAAAAAAAAGAAATGCACAGGAGTCAAACTGTTCAGCGCATATTGAAGCCATTTTATGTTTAGAACAGGGTTTCCCTGAGGCTTGTGCCAATCCTGAAGCCACACACTGCAGCCAGACAGTGTGGGAGACATGAATCACAGACCAGACAGTGTAAGCTCAGTGATTCCACATCAACTAGCCCTCGGAGCATCGTCCTGGGGGGACGTAAAAGAGTCCTCTAAAAATACAGCTGGGCAATATCAAGAAATATATATGCTGGTAATAATATAAACATACGTGTACACACACATGCACGCACGCACAGTATGTCAAAATTAACACAAATTAATTTTATTCACAACGTCTTTACTCAGATATAAAATAAATAAAACTCGACAGAAAAATTATTTTTAATCACTAAACATTTGTTTTACTGATACGTCAAGTCTCAAAGCAAGCACCAAAATCCGCCATGAGAACTGAAGGGGAAGGTAAGAGAAGGGAAGTGGAAGGCAAGTGGAAGAAACTGAAGGGAAAGGAAAGGTAAGGGAAGTGGAAGAAACTGAACTGGAGAGGAAGGGAAGGGAAGGAACTGAAGGGAAATATAGGAAAGTGGAAAAAAGAAAAGGGGAGTGGAGGGAAGTGGAGGGGATTGAAGAAACTGAAGAGGATGTGGAAGAAACCGAAGAGGATGTGGAAAGAACTGAAGGGGACGGAACTGAAGTGGACGTGGAAGGAACTGAAGTGGACGTGGAAGGAACTGAAGGGGACGTGGAAGGAACTGAAGGGGACG
>JAAIIK010000056.1:2494075-2533656 GCA_014706435.1 Silurus glanis | reverse complement strand
TATTATATTATATTATATTATATTATATTATATTATATTATATTATATTATATTATATTACGGCAAGTTGTGTCATGTTAGCAGCATGTTTTCAGCTATCATCATTCAAATAAGGCCCACTTTTCCACTTACACCTTTATGGTTCCCATGTGCTGAACTTTGTCCTCCAACACAACGGGCTGCAGAGTATATGAAGTGTGTAGAAAACTGACATTCGCCAGTCAGAATCGATCTTCTCCTGAGCTCCCGTTTTTAACATTTTGTGCCTTTTTTTCTACTTTTCCCTTTTATTTTCTAATTACAGGATTTTCGCACCTGCCACAATGATAAGTCGGAATACCAAGAACGTGCTCGTGGTGTCATTTGGGTTTTTGTTCTTGTTCACAGCTTACGGAGGACTGCAGAGTCTACAGGTAATCATGGCCGTGTTACATATGCAAATACACATAATCTAATACAAATATTAGATTAATACATGTTATTTAACAAAGAAAAACATTGAAAACGGTAATATGGTGGTATTTTATGTTAAGAAATAGTTATAACGTTTAGTTATTTAGTCTCCATTTGCTCTTTAAATAACCTCCACTCTTCTGAGAAGATGTTCCACTAGATCTTGGAGTGTGTTTGTAAAGATTTGTGCTCATTCAGCCTTAAAGTCAGGTACTGATGTAGGTAAAGTGAGGAGGCCTGGGGTGCAGTCAGCATTCACATTCATTTCAAAGGTGTTCAATAGCATTCAATAGCTCTATAGCAGGAGACTTTAAACATTTTGCAAGATGTTTTTCACTAGTTGGAGATTTCTTTCTGACCTTATGATCCAGTTCATCCCAGAGCAGTTCAATAGGATTTAGGTGCAGTGACTGGGCAGGTCATTCTATGATAGATATCACTCCAGATGTCTGTTTGCTCTTTAAATAACTCTTACAGAGCTTAGACATACGTTTCGGCTCATTGTCTTGTAGATTGGTGAAGTCGGTTCCAATAAGTCACAGTCCAGACGGAATTGCATGGTGTTGAAGTATGGACTTGTAACCATGTTGGTTCAGGTTTCCTTTTCAGGGTTCAAAGACTTCCCATACAAATGTTGTGCCTACAAGTTTGTGGAAGAACCACATATAGCTTTAAAAGTTCAGGTTACCTGATACATTTGTCCTTTTAATTATTTATTTATCTATTATTTTTACAATGTCAGCTCTTCATAACAAACCTTTGTTATTTTCTGTTGCTGTTAAAGCGCCACTTGCATTTCTTTGCATAGTAACTTTATTTATAGCTGCTGTAACCTAAGTGATAAGTATAAGTATAATGGCTGTTGCTCGACAGTAAATGTAGCTATAAACTGATAAACTATGTTGTGTCATTTGTTACTAAATGACATTGTAAACGTTGGCAAGTTGTTGAAGTATACGAGGAAACAAACACTTGGGTAAATGGGAAAATATTCAATGTGGTTATGTGGTTTTACCCAGTTGTTGATTATTTCCTAAAACAGCCTGTTACTATGTGTTTATATATTCACATATAATGAAAACAAAAAAGCCCTACAGGTTGCCCTGTCAGAACGTAACATCTCAGGGAATTTTTCCCTCACCACTGGCACCTTGTTTATTAGTGATCAATTTATACAGACCGATTTCTAAACGTATAAATATATACATAATCTGTTTATCTCTGTAAAGCTAATTTTAGACGATGTTCATTGTTAAAAGTGCGCAAACAAATAAAACCGAATTAAAATTTAATTTACTTTATATGACCAGTCTAAGGATGCATGAAGCAACTCAAGAACTTTGAGGATGGATTTAGACTGTAATATCCCTTTCGAATTTTGGTTCCTCTCAAGATTTCTTCCTTAAACCATCTCTGGGAGGTTTTGCTTGTGACTCTCAGCACTGGCTGAATTATTAAAGATTAGGTTAATATTGTATAACCTCTTTATCTCTGTAAAGCTGTTAAAAGTGCTCTATAAATAAAACCAAGTTAAAATTGAATTAAACGTCTCTGTGGCATATTCTGATCGACACTGGTTTGAATCTCGGCCCTAACAGTTATAGTCACATAAATATGAGTTAGTGTACTTTCTACTAATATATTTGGAAGACTGACATCTTAAGCAATTGAGCCAAGTTTATACAATGCAATGAGGAAAATACAGTCTTTTAGTTACATGCTTAAATCGAATCTAGATATCCAGAAAGGTTCTTGAAGGAAGAACAACAAAGCACTTTCTGATATGGAGAATTCCAGCCACTTCTCTGGAAACTAATATTCTGAAAGGTTCTAATTAACCTTTAAAGAAACTTTTAAGACTTTTTACACTCTTTGTGTAATTGTTTATTCTTTTGAGAGACAGAATTCTAGATCTATTACAGTTTTTCTCAGTTGCTTTGGAGCGTTTCTCAGATGAGAAATAAAATTCTCAAAACGACTTGTTCAACCTCCACATCATTTAATGACTATATTATACTGGTTAACCTGAATAGTTTTAACCCCCAAAACATCTCAGCATCAGTTCATTGTATAAGTCATTGAATGCAAAATGGTTAAACCAGTTGTCAGAATCTGTCATCTAGAATTTCCAGATGACTATTTAGCTAGATAGATCTAAAGACAGACAGACAGACAGATAGCAAACTACAAAATTCTAGCATAAGCTTCACCTAAAACCACTTAAATGAATTATTGAATGTAATTGGATTTGTAAGTGGAAGTGCTGCTGAAAGAGTTTTTAAAAGCATGCTGTGTGTTTACACTCTGTATCACAGAGCAGTCTAAATGCCGAGGAAGGAATGGGCGTTATCTCGCTGAGCGTCATCTATGGAACCATCATTCTGTCCTCCATGTTTCTGCCTCCCATCATGATCAAAAACCTGGGCTGTAAATGGACCATCTTCCTCTGCATGGCCTGCTATATCAGCTATTCTTTCGGAAATCTCTTCCCTGGATGGTGAGCCTGTTCATCTACAAACATTAATGAAGGGTATGAAAGGTTAGGTTCAACCCAGCCATTAGGGAGGCACAAGCCAGGAAGGTTTGGTTCAGTCAATCATCGGTGCCACATATAGTAAATTGTTTGTATACCTTGATATAAAAGAGAGATTTAGACTCTGTGTATTAATACACCAGAAAAACATTTGTAACACCAAAATGTTTTACATTCACAGGCCGAGTCTGATCGCTACATCTGCTATTCTGGGTTTAGGAGGTTCTCCACTTTGGTCTGCTAAATGCACCTACCTTACAATCAGTGGGAATATACAGGCAGAGAAGGATAACAAGAAAGGCCAGGATATCATCAACCAATACTTTGGCATGTTCTTTCTTATCTTCCAGTCATCTGCCGTATGGGGAAACCTTATGTCATCACTTATATTTCAACAAGACACTAACATAGGTATGTCTGAAACATGACCTTTTATTGTATAGTGCTTTTAACAATAGACATTGTCACAAGGCAGCATTTAAAATGTAGAAATTGATCTCCAATGAGCAAACCAGAGGTAATAAGCATGAGGGAAAAACTCCCTGAGATGATAAAAGGAAGAAACCTCGAAAGGAACAAGACTCAAAATTAAACCTGTCATCATCTGGGTGACTAATATTACCTTTAATGACCATTAGACATGTCCTTCAGAGTACTATATGGTCAAGAAGTGCTAATTGTCCAACCAAGAGATTCAATATAGTTTTTTTTAAGTCTTTATATAGTTGAAAATAAACTGGTGGAGCCTTGAGGCCATCCTCAGGGTTTCTAAAAGATACCATCTATAGTAATCTTATGTAACTGGACATGTAGGACATCCTCTGATGAAGCGAGTAATCCTCATCCAATTGATGAGAATTGCAACAAGCAGTAGGGCACCAAGATGGATCATGATCACTCGGATTTCAGCAGTAACTGGAAAAACATAGAATGAAACAAAGAAAAACAGATAAATACAGATTATTAGGTATGCTTATTGTCAGGTAATGGTTGAATTACAATGTACATTACAATTAATTTTTGTTTAGCTCGGGTGACATACAGCAGATACAGTGGCACCTGAGTGACAATCCACTGCCACTAGCAGACAGTTTAACCTGCTTGTCTGCTCTCTGGCCTTGGCACTGGATTGTCACTGATCACACTGTAAAAAAAATAACCGTCTAAATATAAGAAATAATTGCATGATTTAAGAAGATACAGACTAGAAACAAGTCAAATGATCTGCCAGTGCAGTAAGATAATTACACCTGGTAAAATCTGTTGAAATAAGAAAACATATCTAGGTTTTAGAAAAGAACAAAATTGCTTCAAATAAGCATAAAAACTCTTTTTTTATATTTCGATTCAGTCTAATTAACTTAATACTAATTGTTAATTATTTTTTTTTAACAGTTTGCTAAATGATGCAAAAACAAACAAACAAAATCATCACTTTTCAAAATACTAAAATGTATTGCAACATAAAACATTATTAAATGTATTTTGTCATTTCTGAACATTAAAAGATATTCAACATGTGAAACTGAAATCAAATTACAGAACATCTTAGAAAAAAGCCTTAAGTACAGAACAGGGAATAAAGTTCCAACAAAAAATAACAATACTGGATAATGTTTGGAAAGTTTGTGCTGACTTACTACTGCAGACTCATAAAATGTGTTATTAGTTTGTAAATAAATGTGTTGCCGTTAACATAAAACAAGCATGCGGAAAATATAATACTATCAAACAAATCCTGTGTAAATATTGAAAAAATTTCAACTGTGAAAACTTAAAACCAGTTATTACAGCTACTATAAAGTCGTAAAAGATACAAGGCCTCAAATGATGTCTCTGATAGTAATTAAGATCGATCTGGAGATAAAATAACCAACTTTTCTCTTGCATAGTATCTTATTCTTTACTGTATATATGATCAACATTTTTATAGCTAGAAATAAGATTGTAAGTCTTGACTAGATAAGGAGTTTTTGCTGTGTAGGCCTGCTCCATGTGCTAAAACTTCCTGTGAGTAGAATATCATCCCGCCCTTGTGTGGCCTTGCCTTTAAAACTATTCCAATTATCTATAAATCCCACACTGTTTTTGGAGCATCAGCTTGATATCCAAGGCCTGTTATAAACAACACTGCCATGATGCGTTGCAATGGGTCCAGAACAAAGTACTACATCTGGTAATTGACATTAACTCCTAAAAAAAACCACTGAATATATGAATATATAAATATCTATCGTTAGCTCCTACAAAAAAAACCCAACCTATGCTTGCTTAAAACCCTTTGATTACTTGCTTTGTCCAGTGTCCTATGGCTACTGGTTTCCACCAGAGCTTCTGGTTTCTGTCTGTGATTATGATGATTAGACTTACTGTAAATAAATATATAATAATGGTGTGTTTGTTCTTTTAGCTGAAATCCCTGAGGAGAGAATCCAATTCTGTGGGGCTGCTCTTTGCAACGAGAACTTCACCACCGCAGGGAACTTCACACGGCCGAAACAGAATCTCGTCAACATACTGATGAGCTGCTATATTGGTAAACAGTTAGGACTATTTACGACACTTATTAGCTTTTCTACATCGCATTGTTGAATACTTTTTCTGAAGTACTGCAAATAACTCAGTCAAGCGATTCCTCTGTAGGTGTGGGGGTTCTGGCGATGTTGCTTGTGGCAATTTTTCTGGATAACATTGATGTAAAAGAAGCAAAGGAGTTTCGGAACAACAAAGACAAACAGTTCTTCAGTACCTTCCTGGCCACGTTCAGGCTTCTAAGAGATAAGAGGTTGATAATGCTCATACCTTTGACAATGTACAGCGGATTTGAACAAAGCTTCCTCGCGGGCGAATACACCAAGGTAAAACAAATTTGAGAATATAATCGATAATAATTATAGTATGATTTTACTTGTATTCAAAAACAACATACTAAACTAAGGGGCACTATATGAACAAACGTATTGGGACATCTGACTTTTCCAGCCATATATGATTCTTTCCCAAAAACTCCATGAAGATATGGTTTACACGGGTTAGCATGGAAAATACTGAGTGCCCATTAGAGCTCTGACCTTAAACTTATTGAACACCTTTGGGATGAATGTGAATGCTGGCTGCCTCCCTGGCCTCCTCACCTCACCCTATAGCTGTACCTGACTTTACTAACACCCTTGTAGCTGAATGAGCACAAATCTCCACAAAAATCCAGTGAAACATCTTCCCAGGAGAGTGGTGGTTATTATGTATTATGACAGTAAATGAGGACTAAATGTAGAATGGGATATTCAAAAAGAAGCACATACCAATCTTATGGTCAGGTGTCCACAAAACCTTCTCCATAGAGTGTATAACTATATTTTTATATATATATATATATATATATATATATATATATATATATATATATAAAACTATGCATAATTATAACTCATATATATTTGGTTTTTATACCAATTATATGCCATTTCACCTATCAATAAATTATCAAGTAATTGTGTAATTTTGTGTAATTATTATCCATATATCTTCTATTTATACATTTTTTTATGTTTGGCATGTGGCATTTTTCATTTTTTTCTGTAAAATAAACATTTAGTTTGACTTTTTTTCTAATGCAATTGGAATTCACACTGAGTTCAGGGTCCCATTATAGAGTTAAACTTCAGGATATAAACAATGAAACAAGCAAATAATCAATAAAGCGAAGAAAGTTTAGAAATGAAGTAGAATGCTAGAAGTATAGAATAAAATAAGTATAAAATTTGTGTGTATATATATATATATATATATATATATATATATATATATATATATATATATATATATATATATTAGGGGTTTAACAGTTTAACCAAAATTTTCGGTACAGGGCTTTTAGTTTGGTAAAACGCAGTTGATCCAATGTGCAGAACATTGTTACAATCTGAGTTTCCTCTGGAACATATTGGTGGTGGACCCCAAGTTTGTTTAGTCTCTGCCTCGCATTTTGAGTGCTTTTTAATTATTATTATTAAACTTGAAAACATACACAAAATTACCAGGGGTAAAAAAAAAAAAAAAAAAAAAAAAAAAAGAGAAACTAGAGTTAGCGCAGTGTCACTGTGGCGACTCGCTCCGTACTGGAAATACGGTTTGTTTTGCACATGCATGATTTTTCCATTAATTTTAAGCTTTTAATTAAGAATTTTAAGTAGTTTAATTTGCTGCAATTAAATTTCAAAATATAAAAAAATATTATTTTATAGTTTATTTAACCAAACAGGCAGTTAATTTAAAATTGTTTAAAATATGTAAATGGTTGATGTTCACAAATAAGAATTAATAATAAACTGCATTAATGAAAAGCAACGAGGAATTTTATGTTTTAGGTACGAATTTTGTGTTACATTAAACCCCTATATATATATATATATATATATATATATATATATATATATATATATGTGTATGTATATGTATATAGTAATGTCACAGGTGCTTAAGGACACTAATTAAGTTAGAATGTTCTGTATAGTTCAGTAAGGAGTTATGGTTAAAATTGTTATCACAGTTAAGGGTTAAGGGCCCAGCAGTGGCAGCATGGTTGTGCTGGGATTTGAACTTGTGATCTTCCAGTCCAGCGTTCATTACATTAGAATCTGAGCTACCCCCTGTTATGTATTTTTTACAGAATTATGTAACCTGTGCATTGGGAATCCATTATGTCGGCTTTGTGATGATCTGCTTCGGAGCTGTGAACTCGTTGTCCTCGTACATGTTCGGGAAACTTGCGCAGTACACTGGGAGGATCGCCCTTTTTTGCTTCGGTAAGTCAGTTTAATCAGAGAATAAAGAATCAGAGGCGGGGAAGATTTTTTGGTATAGGAAATTGTTGCCCAAAGATCATATCTTAAATATTTAGTGTTGAAGTGATGGGGAAATTTAATGCTACAGCATCCAGAGACATCCTACACAAATGTGTGTCTTTAAATTTGTGGTAACGGTTTAAGGAAGAACAAGTTGAATGTCCTAATAAATTTGTCCATAAAATGTACCTATAAATGAGCTGTCACCGCTTATTGGCTATTTTCACCTCTGTCTCCTCACAGCCGCTGTGATAAACCTGAGCTCGGCAATAGCGCTGCTGTACTGGAGGCCTCATCCGGACCAGCTCGCCGTCTTCTTCGTGTTTCCTGCTCTTTGGGGTATGGCAGATGCTGTGTGGCAAACGCAAACCAACGGTGAGAGACTCTTAACCAAAGGTTTTTGGATTAAAATAAAATAACTTAAAATAAAATAAATACATAGATAAAAAAAAAATGACCATTAACTACTCTGGTAGAAACTAATAAATTAGAAATATACAACAAAATCAAATAAACAGTCAACAATTTTAATATAATAATTAACCCTCACCCTTTCCTCTGCACAAGACAACTGATGTTCTGAAGTAGATTAAAGAAGGAAAGAAATGAACTGAAGGCACGCTGGTAAACTGAAAACAATTCCAGGTGACACTCGTGAATCTGACGAAAGAATGCCATGAGTTTGCCAAGCTGATATCAAAGCTCAATGGAGCTACTTTGGACAATTGGAAATATAAAACATATTCTGAGTTATTTAACACTTTCTTGTTTACTATGTAGTTCCATGTTCATGTTTCATGTTTTTTCATAGTTTGGACGTCTTCAGTATTAATGTAGAAATTATATAGGAATAAAGAAGATAGGATATATATATATATATATATTATAACTAATTTACAGATACACTAAATGGCCAAAAGTTTTGGGACAATTCACTTCTGAAGTCATTAACTACTCTGGTATTACAGAATATAATTTACTACAATGTTATAACTACAACATCAGCTGTCATGATGCGTACAGTCCACACCCTTAATAATGCCTCACAAAAGAGCTTCTAACAGCTGTTCTGTTTGTTTTTTCTTCCACTACAGCTCTATACGGCATTCTGTTCCCTCAACACAAGGAGGCAGCGTTCGCTAATTATCGCATGTGGGAGTCTTTGGGCTTCGTGATAGCCTTCGCATACAGCACTTACATCTGTCTATCCACAAAACTCTACATCCTCATCTCAGTCCTTCTGCTGACCATGCTGACGTACCTGTGGGTGGAGTACAACGAGTACAAGAATCCTACTCCTGCAGTGAGACATTACAAGGACATGCTGGACGAGATGCAGCTTAAAGACAAGGAGAAAACACAGATTGTCAGTCAGACAAAATTATAGACGAAGAGGATTTTTTTTTTTTTCTCGATTTAGGGAAGGGTCATCAATGCGTGGTTCTTTAGTTATAGCTAAAATCTTTACATTTCTATATGCAAACAAACCAAAAAATAAATATCTAATCATATTATTATTATTATTATTATTGTTGTTGTTGTTGTTATTGTAATTGTTATTATTTCAGAAAGGAATTTCAGAAAAGAGTTGCATTTTTTAATTTTAAAGCAATTTTCTCTTTGACATTAAAGTATGGAACCATATAGGAAAAAAGGGGGAGGTCTTTAATTATATTGGAAAGAAAAAAAAAATGAATGAATCGTAAAAAAAAAAAAAAAAAAAAAAAAAAACATTATTAAAATACTTAAATGCATAAAAATCATTAATGCATCACCGGACATTTCATATTCCAAATCTCAAAAACACACAGGTCTAATTATTTTACCGTTATGTCTAATTAAGTCACGATTTATTCCCTACTTCAGTGGAATAATTTGAATTACAAGCTAAATTACAGCATAACAAATAAAAATAGCCAAATTACATTTTCAAAGCTTTTTTAATGTCCTCTAGTGTAATAGAAGGCATTATATATATATATATATATGGAGTGGGTGGAGAAGAGTGACAGGAGTGATTTGTGATAGTAGAGTATCTGCAAGAATGAAAGGGAAAGTTTATAGGACTGTGGTGAGACCTGCGATGTTGTATGGTTTAGAGACAGTAGCATTGAGTAGAAGACAGGAGGTGGAGCTGGAGGTAGCAGAGCTGAAGATGTTAAGGTTTTCGTTGGGAGTGACGAGGATGGACAAGATTAGAAATGAGTTTATTAGAGGGACAGCGCATGTAGAATGTTTTGGTGACAAGGTAAGGGAGGTGAGATTGAGATGGTTTGGACATGTGCAGAGGAGGGACATGAATTATATTGGTAGAAGAATGCTGGGGATGGAGCCACCAGGCAGGAGGAAAAGAGGAAGACCAAGGAGGAGGTTTATGGATGTGGTGAGGGAAGACATGCAGGTATTTGGTGTGAAAGAGGCAGCTGTAGAGGACGGGGGGGTATGGAGACGGATGATCCGCTGTGGCACCCCCTAATGGGAGCAGCTGAAAGAAGAAGAAGAAGATATAGTTTATATCAAGAAACACTGAAACTGTGCAGCATCACACTGATAACATGAATAAACATTTTGATGATTTTGTTTGTGAACAATGACAAAACTTTTCATTCTGATGGGAATCAGATGTTCACTGATACAAATACTTACTTTTGAGAGATGAAATAAGGATTTTAGGAAAAGTACAGACTTTTGTAAGAAATCCAATGTTTTGTGCTGTTTGTAGAAACAGTTTTGAGAAATGTACTTACTGCTTTACAAATATTAATGATGATTCAAGAAAAGCTCCAAAGCCACTAAGAAAATCTGTAACAATGAATATGCCACAAAGCAGCTTTACAGAGATAAATAGATTATGAAGTTGTATAAAAGAAATGATAGGTTTATCACCTATTACTTTGTTCATTATAATTGTAAGTTTATCCCTAATAAGTGAGCCAGTGGTGACTGTGACAAAGAAAATCTCCTGAGATGGAAACCCATCTTCATCCTCTACACTGAACGTCCATTCATTACAGGTTCATCATTGTTGAGGTTCAGTGATCGGTGCTTAAATGCAGAACTGTTCATGCAACCTGTGGTTCCTGTGATCCGTTGTTGTAGACTGGTGATATTAATTCCAGTCCAAATCCATCCAGTTGCTCAGTAACTTCATAGATCTTTAGGCTGTTGATGTTTACATGCTCCTATACAGTATATTTGCACTTTGTGCAGTCTAAACCTGGACAGACTGTTGAGAATTAGGATCATTTATAACATCACTTTATGGAGGATAATGACATGCGTAATAACGACATTTTTTGTTTAAAATTTTGTATAATTGTGTAAAATACGTATCAATCTTAAACGAGTCTCATACACTGGAGAAAAACCTTTTTTTTTTGGATAAATGCTTTGCTTCAAGATGGCCATTTCTTCATGTACACCCATATAATAACCTCAACTCTTCTGGTGAGATGTTTTGGGAAGATGTGAGAAAGCCTGAGGTGCAGTCAGCGTTCAAACACATGATATGGCCAAAGGTATTGGGACACATGACTTTCCCAACCGTACGTCGTTCATTATCCAAACTGAAAACACAAAATAGGAGGCACACAATTGTACAGGCCGTCTTTGGATACGGCGGTTTATCTGAAATAGGAGACCCGAACCTGTTCCAGTATGACAATAACCCCTGTGCACAAAGCCAGCTCCATGTGCTTTATGTGGTTTGGAGTGGAGGATCTCCTGCTATAGAGTCTGACCTCAACCCTATTGAACACCTTTGGGATAGGTTTGTAACTATGGCGACCTTTATTTCTATACAAGTATATAAAACAGTACAGCCATGGTGGCTACGGTAACAATGGTAACTATGGTTACTTTTACCTCCATACCATGCAACTTGGAACGCTGTACACGTGCACATGAGTAAGATCCGAATGCAGAAGGTCCTGCAGAAACAGAGTGGCGTTCTATACAAGGTTACACACATAACACAGGAAATAAAGTGTGTATGTAGCTTCTCTAGACAAATACCTTTCCAATAAATTGATTTATTACTTCATGCATTTTCTTATTTGACTTTTGAGACTTAATTTGTCATATCCAACAAAAACAACAACTTCCACTTACAGAAACAGACAAATGTGTGTGCACAAAGCCGGCGCCATAAAGATCTGCTTTACATGGGTTGGAATGGAAGATCTCCTGCTACAGAGCTTCAACCCTATTGAACACCTTTGAGATGAATGTGAACACTGACTGCACCCCAGACCTCCTCACCCTACATCAGTACCTGATTTTACTAACACACTTCTAGCTGAATGAGCACAAATCTCCACAAAAATCTAGTGGAACATCTTCCCAGAAGAGTGGAGATTATTATGAGTTAATGTGGAATGGGATGTTCAGAAAGATCATTTTTTTTGCATTTTTTTATTTATTACACAACACCAAATTATTATTTATTTAAAATAAAATGTATGCTGCAAAGATTTAAGATGTACAGCTTCAGCCAGTTATTACACCAATAAATTCATTTCATCTTGAAGAAGTCACACTGCAAAATCTGGAACAGCTCAAGAAGGGTTGAAAGCTATTTTCTTCTCATCAATATACACCACTTCTATTTTTGAGTTCATGGTAATGTTCAGATCTACGTTTCATAGTGTTCTTGTTTTCTCTCCTCTAGGAATATCCCTATTCTGCTCCATTTCCTTGCTTTGTTGAAAGCTGTGCGGTTTCCTCCATGCCAGCAAAACCACCGCTGGTCTTCCGGCTCCATGAGAACGCTCCAGACGTGTTGCATGCTGTCCTACTGTAGCACGGCTGGGAGGAGTTCACCCCTCAGGAGCAGGAGGAAGGAGACTTGCGCAGCTCAGACAACTAGAATATCTGGCCCTGGCGATCATCTCACACAAGGACTGCCTGGCACGCAACCTGAAAAGAATGAGAGGCTCGTATGGCCCTGAATTTTATCAGTCCCTTGGTGTTCATCCTGCCAAAAAAACACACCAGGTTTCTCGAGAAGTGTACTGGAAAGCTAGTGTAGTGAATCTGTAAATCTGTTTATCGCTCTCAAGGGAGGTGCATCTTTATTTTTGACTTCAGTGATTGTACAAAAATATACTGTACAAGTTTGACCTGAGCATCTACAGGTGTCTGAAGAAATAAGAGGAAGGTGTAGCTTAATGGATAAGTTGTTGGACTTCTGATCGGAAGGTTATGGGTTTAAATCCCAGCACCACCAAGCCCCCACTGCTGGGCCCTTCAGCAAGGCCCTTAACCCTCAATTGCTGTGTAACTGAGACAACTAAGTTGCTCTGGAGAAGGATGTCTGACAAATGCCATAAATGTTAATGTAAATGAAGAGTTTCCTTCCTCTTACCATCTGCATGCCTCACAAACACGAGCATCAATAAATTCAGTTTGTTTAGTTGTGTAATGGACCATGTGCAAATTCTGGAGCTTCCTTCACAGCCAAGAGATCAATGAAGATCAGATCTGGAGTTCAGCAACATACCTACACTATACTCACCATTAATGCCTTCCAGCCCCAATTGCTTGGAGATGTTTGGATTTGATATCCTCATCAACTTCAAGCTTTGTATTTTAAAGGGCAATTACAGTTTGAATTTGTAAGCACTGAGTCAGGCATCTGGGAACTTTAATTTACGTGCATTACCATGGATTCTCAACCTCACACAATGTTCTCCTGGAACCTGAGGACTCATGATTGGACTGTACTAGGTCATAGTGTTGGGGATTTCGTACTGAAGTTTCTGTTCAGGGTCACACGGAAATCCTCACAGCACACACTCGATTTTAGACAATAGAGCATGAGGTGCACCAGATCCATGAACCATCTAATGTCCTCACATGTCCACAGAGAGATGAGAAGGAGCAGTGGTTCTTTTACAGAAAATAAATCCAATTCCATTCATTTGTATTTGTAGAGCACTTTTAACAATGGTCTCAAAGCAGCTTTACAGAGTTATAAAGATGTATAGAAGTGAGCCAGTGGTGAATGTGGAAAGGAAAACTCCCTGCGAGGAACCAAACTCAAAAGGGAACTTGACCTCATCCTCAACACCAAATGCCCATTATTGACAGTTCCTTAAAAATTCATCAAATTCAAAAATACATTTTATGCTAACCGAGAACTCCCTCTCCACCTCTTAAAAACTCCTTCCAATCAGAAACTGACCATATCCAACTTTAGGAGGAAGATTTTTACCTCAGGATTATGGCTTACACCACCTGCTGAACCATAAAATACTGATCAATAATTCACAAGAATGTCACAAATCCTTGACTGAATACCAAATCAATCAGATGCACAGGATCACACAAATCATTGAATCATAAGCCATGTAGTGCAGCACGAGTTTCATCACAACTAGGATGTGAAATGTATTTACACAGGGGGCAAGATCAACCAGAAAACCACATATCAGCACTTTTTTCCCCTCGATTAACAATTTGATGTGTATGAGACTCTAATAATAAACATAAATATTACCATTCGATTGATTTGTCATTTTATAAAGGAAAATATATGTAAAAAATTTTTAGAATAATGCTCCAAATCTAACATTACAGGTTAAATAAACAAAAATAAACCAATTTCCCACCAAAAGTCAATAAATAAAGCTTTTTTTTTTTTAGGTTTTAATGCCATATTATGATGCTTTGTCCAGAATTATAGCCATCCTTTCAGGAAAAAGAGTAAAAAACTAAAAGATAGTGTGAATACCATGAAAAAGAATGATATTATGAGCTAAAGCAGTCAGGGCTAACATTATTCATTTATGCTAACAATAACAGTTTATGCTAACATTATTAATATTGTCCTGAACAGGGCTGACAGTGAGTGTTTCTTCAGGGTTCTCCAGTTTCCTCCTAAAAACGTGTGTGTGTGTGTGTGTGTGTGTGTGTGTGTGTGTGTGTGTGTGTGTTTGTGTTTGTGTGTGTGAGAGTCAGTCCACGGCGGCCATGTTTGAAGTCTGTGGCGTCTGGTGACCTGAAAGATTGTCTATTTGAAATGATTTGTAGAAGTGTGTGTGCTTCAACAATACAATCTGAAATGTGACTTCTTTTCTTTTCAAGGTTTGTTTGTTGTGTCAATATTACTGAAACGCAAATATTCCCAAGAGAAAATCTTGTTACCTCATTACAGCCTTGTCCCTGATTGTGGAAGGTTTTATTTAGTTGTTAAACAGTTGTTTTGTTGCCTTGTTTTTTTAAAGGGTGCCAATATTTCTGAAGACAAAAGCTTTTTACATAGTTTTATATAGACATCGTTTTTTGATCAATACATCTTTCACTTTCTGTCCGTCATTATGACGTCTTTATTGGTGTTAACGCAAATCGTCCCAGATGAGAATTTTGTCTCTTGCCTTCCATTTAAATACACTGTTTTGACAGTTCCATCAGGGTAAATCCTCTGCTTGCACTGTGATGTGTGGATCTCACGTTGGCCATTGGTGAACTCCACAGTTTTCTCTCCATTTCTGTAGACAAAAAAATTTTTTTAGCTGAATGCAGAATTTTTAGGGGCTAGTCACTTAGATTTAATGAATCACCAATTCATAAATTCACTATAAACTGCTGTCTAAATAATTGAAGGAAAGCAGAGCCAAAAAGGGATTCAAAAGTGATTTGTAGTTGAAGTTATGGTGTGCTATAATGTTATGAGCGGGACAATTGTGATATTCTCTGACTGTAGGAGAAAATGTCTAAAATGACGAGAAAAAGGTTATGAAATTTGGAAAAATTGGCAAACAGGACAAATGTGGGAAGTGGTATCTCAGTGGTTTAGGTGTTGGTTTCTTGGATTAGAAGTTCAAATCCCTGCACCAGCAAACTGTCATTGCTTGGCCCCTGAGCAAGGCCCTTAACCGTCAACTGCCCAGTTGCATACAATCAGATAATTGTAAACTGGTGGATAAGGATGTCTAGTAAATGTGGATCAACATTTTAACACGTTATTGTAAATTGTGACCAGTAGGCGGCGCTGGTATGAACTTTGTTATACAGCTTCAATCAGCATCCTAATGATACCTACCGAGTTTCATGTACCGAGTGCATGACTGAGATGCAGTCTTTTTTTGGCCCATTATGAGCGACCCTTTTTTTGATTTGGAAGATATTATTCACCAAATACAGAAGCAAAGTTTGTAGGAGGAATAGTGAAAAACAAAATCAAGATGGTGGACTATAAAATAGGCAAATTTGACCCAAATGTAGTGCTACAGTGTTGGCAGCCCAAATTTGGTAAAAATGTTCCTTTCAGCCTCCTCAATCAGTGTTAAATGAATAAACTTTTTACCTGTTACAGTACTACGGGTTGCCATAAACACTAGAGATGATTTCCGAATTGGTGCATCGGCATAAATGTTAACAATGTGATGCATCGATTTAAAAAAGTGTGTTACAGATTGGCAAGTTGGCATTTTTCTATGGCTATGCATTTTTAACATATTTGGATATATGTAAAAAAAATAAAATTTATTTATATATAATTATTATTAGTAGATGTGCTATCTTCTTTTCTTTTCTTTCAGCTTCTCCCTCTAGGGGTCGCCACAGCAGATCATCCGCATGTTCGATTTGGCACATGTTTTTACGTTGGATGCCCTTCCTAACGCAACCCTCGCCATTTATCCGGGCTTGGGACCGGCACTAAGAGTGCACGGGCTTGTGCAACCCTAATGGCTGGGGTTGGTTCCCTGACCGGGGATCGAACCGTGGCGGTGAGAGCGCCGTATCCTAACCACTAGACCACCAGGGAAAGTGACCAATATTTTGTGACTCATATTTAATATGTAGATTGATTTCTCCTCGCTAAACTGTTTCTCAAACCCATTCTAACTGCTGCTATGTGAATATGACGTATCACAACACTACGGAGACCGAGGCGTGTCCTGAGTGTCACATTTAATATATCTTAATACAGATTAACATGGCAGAGGTAGAGCTGCATCTTCCTGGAGTCAGAACAGGAAAAGAACTAGTTTTATTTCATCTTTTTTTCTTTTTGCACAACAAAGGCGTGTTTGTGAAAGGGTCATGCGTTAGAAGTCAAAAGGCACTTAAGTAAAATTCTGATTTGCTGTCTGTCTGAACCAAAGAAATAAAAGCGGGCTGTCGTTAACATATGGAATTGCATAGCATCATATTTTTCCATTGAAACGTATTGCAAGCTAGAAGAAAGAAAGATTGAGTAATAATTGCCGCTTGGCTCCTTAATAAAAATAAATGCACTCGGCGTTATACCGGTGTCCGATTTTATTTGAAAATCCGATGTGTTGTATTAGAAAATCAAAAATTAGCTTTAAAATTGATTTTTGCGACAGTAGAGGGATTGGTGGAATTTTGCCGTGACTTGTCCAACAGAATTTTAATGAGAATGGGATTAGAAAAACAGTCCCATGCATACTATCAGCCACATCCAATAGCTGCTGAGAGGATAGTTAGTGCGAGAATCTCTGGTGAATCATTTGCGATCGCTGGAGATCACAATGACGTGCAAGACTAATAGTCGACTGATGGTGGATTTTACAAATACTAATGGCTAGGTTGGATCATACCAGCAGATAACCTATTAATCATCAGATATTTATTTATTATATATAAAAAAAAATTTGTTAAAGACATGCAATCAAACTGAAACGAAAACACTTCAAATAAATAAAAACATTTACATCCAAATTTAATAAAATAGACAAATCAAATAACAGCAAGTGGCATCATTGATTCATCTCTAGTAGACGCTCTTTTACTGTATAACGCCACCCGGAAAAACTATCTGTATGGATTTTTGCTGAAAGCCGATAGTTTCAGCCCTGATGAATTGGTCTATGTGAGGCTGATGATTTGACGATTTTGTTTGAGTTTCAATAAAGCAAACGAATATATTGGTTTGTTAGTTTCTTTCTTAGATAATTAATATCAATGCTATTAGTTATGCATTTGATTATTTACGTCGTAATGCATTTGATTATTTACTTATTTATTTATGCAATATTAATCCATACAACAAAGGATACATTGATGCAATATGGTCAACCGAAAGGTTGCCAGTAGCAAGCAATCAGCCAACAGGAAGTAATACAGAGAAAATAGGAGTGTTTACCTGTGCCCATGTGATGGTACACAGCAAATGAGAAATGACAATCAGTTAATGCTACACAAGCTACAATAAGACATTTTACCTTGACAACTTGACAACAGTTCCATCAGGGAAGGAACTTTCCTGTCGACCGTCAGAGTGCATGATCTTGACGGTACCATCAGGGAAAAGGATTTCTCGTGTTCCGTCAGGATGGCGCTTCTCTACAGAAAAACCATAGAAAAAAAACCATTGTTCAAACGCTCACTATTATATATTATAACCAAAACGCGTTCACGTGTTAAATACTCCACCTCTTTGCTTATTTGGAAACTGCAGAACCTCTAAGCCAGACGGGTAAGTGGAGTGAGTCGTCTGAGCATCACAGTAATAGTACACCTTCGAGAACACAAACACTGAATCATAAGCCTGAAGAGAGGAACATGGCCAACATGGTAGTATAATATGAAGGAATGTGCTTTATAATAAGGAACTTCTATTACTACACTTCCACCATTTATTACAGGGAGATCAGTGACTGAAAAGAGAATGCCAAAGCAAGGAAAACATATGAAAAAGCACTCCAAGGTGTTGACATGTGGGCTTATGTGAGAATTTCTCAATTCAACATGGGCTTAGGCAGCACTTAAGAAGCATTTCACAAGCCTATGACTGGGATAATACGACCCAAACAACTTTTCCTTTTCCACAGACAGCACTGGAGAGCATGAAGCTTTCAAAATCTGTCCTATTTCACACTTACACACACCCTCATTACTATAAAAGTGGGGATTAACAAATTGCAACTAAGTGTGCTTGTGTTTCACTTATGTATATACCACGGTCCCATCAGCCAGAATGCGTTTGATGTCTCCGTTGGAAAACGTGACCTTGATCGATTTCTGATCCGCTCCGATCTTCTTTCTGGTTCCGTTACGGAAAACAATAACCCGTGACCCATCCGACCGGAGCTGCTCTACCTACGGGATCAAAATCATCAAGGGGGGGTGGGGGTTGGTGTCCTTAGACCTGGATTTTTATATTAGAATATCAGTGAGGAAGTGAGGAAATATTCCACTTACCTTACCATCTGGATATCGAGTTTCCTCTCGAACTACAGCTTTAGAGGCTGCATGAGCGCTGGAATTTTTCAGCTCGGAAATGAGCAAATCCTAAAATCGAATGTGTCCATATAAATATGACTCAGCTGCACAGATTATCAATCGATACAAAACTGTAAATGTTTTACCGATCTGATGTGCTGTTTCATTATAAATAGATATTTGAATGATAAGTACACTGCATACTATAATTTGATCATTGCATATTACTTGATTGAACATTTGAACCAGGAAAAGTCTGCTATATGGCCAAAAGTATTGGGGCACCAGCCTTTTTAAGCTTTCTAGAATAAAAATTTTCCTTCACTCGAACTAGAAGACCCAAATCAATTCCCCTGTGCACAAAGCCGGCTCCATGAAGATATGCTTTATATGAGTTAGAGTGGAAGATCTCCCGCTATAGAGCTCCAAACACCTTCGGGATGAATGTGAATGCTGACTGCACCCCAGACCTCCTCACCTCACCTACATCAGTACCTGACTTTACTAACACCCTTGTGGCTGTACCTACCTACATACCCACCTCCCTACCTACCACATATTTCTGAGATATAGACCAAACCTCAGTCATGTCTGTGGATCCATAATCAGACTCTGATGATACAGATTTGCCAGATTTCACAGCACTCTGTAATCTGTTTGGTGCTGAATTCCTGCTCTCAACCCCGATCTGCTTCTCTTCAGACCTGCACGAGCCCTGAGGACAATGTCAAAGACCTGAACGTATTATAAAAAAAAAAAGTACTTGGAAAAAAAAAGATATATTTAAAAAAAAAAGGTGATAAAGTTGTTTTTATTATTATTATTATTATTATTATTATTATTATTATTATTATTATTATTATAAATAACATGATTCATTTTATTTATTAATTTTACAACTCCGATTCCAAAAAAAGTTGGGACACTGTACAAATTGTGAATAAAAACAGAATGCAATGATGTGGAAGTTTCAAATTTCAATATTTTATTTAGAATACAACATAGATGACATATCGAATGTTTAAACTGAAAAAAATTATCATTTTAAGGAGAAATAAGTTGATTTAAAATGTTATGGTATCAACACATCTCAAAAAAGTTGGGACAAGGCCATGTTTACCACTGTGTGGCGTCCCCTCTTCTTTTTATAACAGTCTGCAAACATCCGGAGCCTGAGGAGACAAGTTGCTCAAGTTTAGGAATAGGAATGTTGTCCCATTCTTGTCTAATACAGTCTTCTAGTTGCTCAACCGTCTTGGGTCTTCTTTGTAGCATCTTCCTCTTTATGATGCGCCAAATGTTTTCTATGGGTGAAAGATCTGGACTGCAGGCTGGCCATTTCAGTACCCGGATCCTTCTTCTACACAACCATGATGATGTAATTGATGCAGTATGTGGTCTGGCATTGTCATGTTGGAAAATGCAAGGTCTTCCCTGAAAGAGACGACGTCTGGATGGGAGCATATGGTGTTCTAGAACTTGGATATACCTTTCATCATGGATGGTGCCATTCCAGATGTGTAAGCTGCCCATGCCACACGCACTCATCCAACCCCATACCATCAGAGATGCAGGCTTCTGAACTGAGTGCTGATAACAACTTGGGTTGTCCTTATCCTCTTTAGTCTGGATGACATGGCGTCCCAGCTTTCCCGAAAGAACTTCAAATTTTGATTCGTCTGACCACAGAACAGTTTTCCACTTTGCCACAGTCCATTTTAAATGAGCCTTGGCCCAGAGAAAACGCCTGCGCTTCTGGATCATGTTTAGATATGGCTTCTTTTTTGACATATAGAGTTTTAGCCGGCAACGGCGAATGGCACGGTGGATTGTGTTCACCGACAATGTTTTCTGGAAGTATTCCTGAGCCCATGTTGTGATTTCCATTACAGTAGCATTCCTGTATGTGATGCAGTGCCGTCTGAGGGCCCGAAGATCACGGGCATCCAGTATGGTTTTCCGGCCTTGACCCTTACGCACAGAGATTGTTCCAGATTCTCTGAATTTTTGGATGATATTATGCCCTGTAGATGATTCTACTTCAATCTCTTTGCGATTTTTCTCTGAGAAACTCCTTTCTGATATTGCTCCACTATTTTTCCGCCGCAGCATTGAGGGAATTGGTGATTCTGAGAGGCTCTTTTTATACCCAATCATGCTGCCAATTGACCTAATAAGTTGCAAATTGGTCCTCAAGCTGTTCCTTATATGTACATTTAACTTTTCCGGCCTCTTATTGCTACCTGTCCCAACTTTTTTGGAATGTGTAGCTCTCATTAAATCGAAAATGTTTAGCATGACATTTCAAAATGTCTCACTTTCAACATTTGATATGTTATCTATATTCTATTGTGAATAAAATATAAGTTTATGAGATTTGTAAATTATTGCATTCCTTTTTTATTCACAATTTGTACAGTGTCCCAACTCAGATCTGATTGTTCAGATTGATGAACATACCTCTCCTCCATCCTCACTGTACAGGATCATGTCACTGTCCCCGGGACTCTGAGACGCCAAAGAGTCTCGTCCTGTTGAAAACCAGTTGCCATATAAAGTATACATACTCTACACATGGAGCAGTTCAGAATTCAGCATAATGGGTCCCTTTTAAGATAACTGGGGGAACAATAGCATAAAAACTTCACAATAATGAGTAAAAGTTTCTAATAAAAATACTGGACATTGCAGGGACTACTGTCTACACCATTCCGCTAACACATTCCTTCTCATAGAACTTGCAAGGTAGCAAAAGCAATGGCACCTGCACAAATATTTACATGTAATCCAAATTTTCATGCTTGAAGAGATCTGATTTTTATGTTTGTAGTCTCCAGGAACTGTTTCTGTCATTGACCAAAGTCAATATCCGTCAACATGACTTGTCACATGACCTTTAGACAAGATGATGAAGATGACTTTACTGTTATAATTCACATATTAATCATTTTCCTATAACAAGCATGTCCCTGGACTTTTCAACCACCTATACAACAGAAATGTGCATTGTTTTAGTAATTAGAAAAATGCACAGCAGTGTTGAAACATGTGGAAAGCTTAAAATGATCTGCACATATAATATTTTAATCGAATTTAATAGAATGAGGGCACCAAAACCTTTAAAGAAAATCGAAATAAAAAATGTCCAGCAATGCAGCCTTATGATATGTTTAAGCTCAAAATATTCCTTCATTGACGTGTTAATTAATTTTAGCTCATTTTTTAAATTTTTTATAAAAGGTGCCAATAATTTTGGATTTGACGTTATTCTGGAATCCATCAACACAAAAGGTGTGACAAGCAAGAAATTGTTTATTTAATTGTATATATTTATATACAAGGGACTTACTTGCAGGTGAAATCTTTGAAATCTTCTGTTGGTTCTTTTCCTGTGGATCGGCAACCGAGCTTCTTCTCGTCTGAAGAAAAAACAGAAAAGCTATACTATGTGGCAAAAGTTTGTGGACACCTGAGCATAGGAATGGAATGTGTTTCTTTTTGAACATCCCATTTCACTTTTAGTCCCCATTTGCTGTCATCATAAGCTCCACTCTTTTGGGAAGATGTTCCACTTTATTTTGGAGTGTGCTTGTGGAGATTCATTCATTCACAAGGGTGTTAGTAAAGTCAGCTACTGATGTAGGTGAGGTGAGGAGACCTGGGGTGCAGTCAGCGATCACATGTATTATGTTCAATAGGTTTGAAGTTCTATAGCAGGAGATCTTCCACTCCAACCCATGTAAAGTAAAATATCCTCATGGAGCTGGTTTTGTGCACAGGGGCATCATCATGCTGGGTCTCCTAGTTCAGGACGAAGGGAGAATTGACTACTAGCGCATGTACGAATTTGCGCATTTACACAAAATACTGTGAAACCAGTTGCGCGTAAATCTATGTGTATATATAGACAAGAGCATGTGGCGATCACACTGACAAACACACAAGTACAGAATGGCCTGTTTGCTGCTTTTGGGGCATAAACACCTCAGTGACATGTGATATGTACAGGATGTGATACGGGCATGTGAAACAACATTGCAATGCCCTTGAAATTCACTTCCTCAGCACTATAAAAGCCCAGATTTACCGATATCATAAATAAACAAATGATGTGCCTGAAGCGCACGGGAGTAGTGACTGTTACTGCTCTGAAATTCCTGTACTCACTTGGACAGATGAGTCCATATTGGACATTTTCGTCTCTAACAGAAGAGCTTCTGTAAGATGGAGAACAGGAGAAAAGATGTTAACAGACTGCCCTCACCCCCACACTCACACATGGAGGGAGAAGCTTAATGGTTTGTGGTTGCTTTAGAGACTTATTTTGGAGAGTGAAAGGAACCAACATGGTGCCCATTCCATACTTCAACACCATGCAATTCCATCTAGACCGCGGCTCATTGGAACCGACTTCACCGTACAACAAAACAATGAGATGAAGCATACGTCCGAGTTGTTTAGAGAGCAAGCAAGTTGTCTGGAGTTGACCTGCCCAGTCACCACACCTAAATCCTATTGAACTGCTCTGGGATGAACTGGATCACAAGAAAGAAATCTCCAACCTCTGGCGAGTTTTACAAGAGGCATAGCAATGTATTTCAAACGAACTGTCTGGATGCCAAGAGTGTGTAAAGCTGTTCTCCATGCTGAGGGAAAATAAAGTGGAACATCTGGACATTTTTAGATTTGTTCGATCATACTGTTAAATGACCTAGTTTGCTAGGAACATGCAGGTGTCTCTCAAAAACCATAAAAGACCAGGTGTTTCCAATCTTTTCACAGGCACTTTTCACAAAGTCTTCATACCCTATGTACAGAAACCCAAACAAGGCCTGATTAATTATACTTGCAATGATAAAATAATTGATAAAAAAATGTCGAATACATTGATTAATAAAAAGGATTCTATTGTAAAACTTTTGCATTGAATAGAAACTCAATTCTCTATGCAAAATCGGCTGATTTGATCTGTACGTAGGCATAGATTTCCTCTTTCACATGTTAGATCACATGCTTCCTGTTTCAGACTCATCCCAGATCTGCAACATGTGGAATTCAGATCAAATCCAAAAAACTCAATTATACTGAGTATAAAATAACAAAAAAAACCAGACAGATGATTGACTTCTTTCCAGTCTGTATAAAAGCTCTAACAGGTGTATAAGCGTGAAAGGCTGCTCACCAGATGTCGAGCATCAGGATGAGGTGTGGATCTGCCGGAGCGCTGAGGTCTGACCTGAACGACGCAGTGACCCATCAGCGCCTCGTTCTCTCGAGTCAGCGCATCAACTCGACTCTGTAGCTCACCGTGAGCCTGCCACCACTCGCAATCTCTTCTCCTCAGCTGCTCCTTCAGAAACTGGATTTGCTCTCGGAGATCCTGAAGGAAGAAAAGAACGTAGGATAGAGACACATTTAAATGATTTCGAATGGGAAATGTCATTTGTGGATTGCTTAGAGAACCCACTGAATTATTCAGTCCACCTAACATACACAAACAATTGCTTTTACTCACTGTTAAACTGGGAGGCCAAACCCTAGTTTGCCTCAAAACAGGACTTAGCAATGAAATGCAGTTTAGCATCGGCCAAAGTTCAGTATAATTAAACAAATAAACAAATACATAAACTCCAAATCAATCGCCACCCAGACCAGGACAAAGCTGAAGAAAAATGGAAGGATAAATTGTGGATCGACAATGTGCTCGATTTACCAGCACACCCCGGAAACACATTTTCATCGATCTTGATTAATCACTTGTTTCAGACTGACGTCAACCTGAAAAAAAAAAACATTTCCACCTGCATTCGCTACTATACTGTAGCTTGTCTTGTAAACATAGCTGCCGATGTGGATAAGAATCGGTCTGATTGGCCATTCACACAGCTGCATATACACTTTTATCCACTGTGGACAATAAGCTATAGGGTAAAAGAAAACATTGATTTGGCAGACGTCCATGCTTAGGTCAAAATCGACAGATTCTGGATTTACCTCCGATTTATTTAGATGCTGTGCGTCTTTAGGTGTATGATCACGGTCCGATGAGCTGAGGTTTGTGTCGTTATTACACAAGCGGTCCATTTCAGATCTGTACAAATAAAATGGCGTGTAATGAGTCGTGTCTGATTCCAAAGAAACAAAAATGATTTACATATATAGCAGACGCCTTTGTTCAGAGCGACTTAGATTTATCGCATTCATACAACTAAGCAGCTATGAGGTTAAGGGCCTTGCTCAGGGGCCCAGGAGAGGTATGGTTGGGATTTAAACTCATGACCTTCTGAGCCAATGCCTTAACCACTAAGCTACCACCTTCCAAAAATCTAATACAAAATCAACACTAAATACAGGACTAACACTGCAGATCGAACTTTTTTTCAGGAAAACTGGACATCGGTAATCTAATCCTCTCCAAACTGTTACCACAAAGTTGGAGGCACACAATTGTATAGGATGTTGTATAGGAATCTTATGGTGTCCACACACTTTTCTCCATATAGTGTATGCTGTATTTTATGAATCTACATGTCATAATTATTCCCTGAATATCCGATCCAAATCTTATACACAACCTGATGAAATTCAGCGCTTTATCCTGCTCTGTTTTCATCTTGTCCATCATCAGACCATTGCTTCTTCCATCTCTGATAGCCAAACCAGGAGTTTCCGTTTCATTCTTTACTAGCTTGCGTCCTGAAAAGCAGCAAATGAAATAGCATTGATTGTAGCTATTGTTGATTTTCATGCAAACAAAAAAGAATATAAACATACATACATCTGTAAAAAACATTGTATTTACATATAGTTATTACTAAATGTGCTGAACTTTTATTATTTAGAAAGTGAACAATAATTTGTGACCAATATTTGATATGTTGATCGATTTCTCGTCGCTAAACTGTTTCTCGAGCGCGTTCTCTCAGCACCGCCGCTGCTACATGAATGATGTATCACAAC
This sequence comes from Silurus glanis, assembly GCA_014706435.1. Classification (NCBI taxonomy): domain Eukaryota; kingdom Metazoa; phylum Chordata; class Actinopteri; order Siluriformes; family Siluridae; genus Silurus; species Silurus glanis. Next base: position 2,507,673 of record JAAIIK010000056.1, on the reverse strand, counting down.
ACTACGGTGACCGAGGCGTGTCCTGAGAGTCACATAGAATACAGATTAACATGGCAGAGGTAGAGCTGTAACTTCCTGCACACACAACAGGAAAAGAACGTCTGGTTTTATTCAATCTTTTTTATTTATTTTTATTTTTACAAAGGCCTGTGTGTGAAAGGGTCATGCGTTAGAAGTCTCATGACATTTAAGTAAATTTATGATTTGCTGTTTGTTTGAACTAAAGAAATAAAAGCGAACTATATGTACCATATTCAATATCATATTGCATTGAATTGCATTGCTTTGGATCAATTTGATTTACTACTACTGTCCAATTATTATTATTTTTTTTAATCATTTCCTGACCAATCAGAATTGAGAATTCAACAGTGGTTTGGTATGAAAATGTTCATAAAAAGATGTAAATCCTCACCATTTGTGGAATGCTGAGTTTTTAAATCTTTCTCCCAAAGTGTTTTTTCCGTATTGGATTTCACATGGGGGAAAATTCTAGCAAGGAGGTCTGAGCTCCTGCCACAGGCACGTGTGGCCTTACTGCCGATCTTCTCTTTGGGATTTAATGAAGTTTTGTGAGGTTCGGCCCAGCAAAGCTGTTGTAGTTCAGAGTCGCTCCCATCATCAGATCCGGATGAACTGGAAAGTTGAGCTAAGAAGCCATGTGGAGCTTGTGGACATTCACTGGGACCTGCGTCACTTGGAGCATCGCTGGCATAGTCCTCATCTGAGACATCCAGATTGCGATCTGAGTTTATTCTTAAAGAATTGGAAGGTGTTGGAGGATTGGGATCATCCTCAGCACCAGTGCTGTCACCAGAAGTATTATGGAGAAGCATCTGCTTTATTTCAGTACTCAAACATAAAGTCTTGGTGGTAACCTCATCCAGATCACACACTCTAACAATGCGGTCGTTTATCTTCTTGAAGCCAACTCTTTCTTGAAGAAGGTGGAGCTTCGGTGCAACTTTTTTATCAGAAAGCGCAGTACATCTATTGTGTAACTTGATACTTATTTGAATTGGCTGCTCTGAAGGTTCTTCAAGTTTTTGAGAGGAATTTTTATCATGATCCACAGCTGGAGGTTTGGCATCTTGTGGAGAAACTTTGTTCCTCGGTAGGTTCTTCGCTTGACCTTTTTTAATTGACAGGAGGTTCTCAGAATCAGGGATGGTATTTTTTTGAGTATGAGGGCTACCGTTTAGCCATTTGTTTTTGTCAATGTGCAGGACAGCAGATGCTGTTGTGGGTCTCTGAAGCTGCAAAGACGTTGCATTCTTGGAGGATCGATGGATTTTCTGGATGTTATCTTTGGCTTTACTGATTCTAGACCTTCCATCCCCTTTATGCAGGAAATTCCTTTTCTCTGTATATCTGAGCTGCAGCAAGGGAGATAGAAATATAAGACATTCTAACAATATATCACACATAGCAAAGGAAAAATCCACACGGAAAAGCCAGAATATAATTGTAATAACTAACATAAGGGTGGGAGATCAGTGGATAAGATCAGTTGGACTTCTGATCAAAAGGTCAAGAGTTCAAATCCCAGCACCACCAAGCTCCAACTGCTGGGCCCTTGAGAAAGGCCCTTAACCTTCAACTGCTCAGTTGTATCATAAAATAATTGTTCAATAATTTTTTTTTTCTTTTAAGAAAGACTGTCTCAAAGCAGCTTTATAGAGATTAAGGCGATAATAAAAAAGTGTATAAGTTTGTTTCTTATTATTAGGAGTTAATTCCTAATGAGCGAGTCAGTGACAATTGCAAGGAAAAATTGTTAGTCATTGTAAGAAATACAATATAACTAGTATACAATCTCATTGGAAGGTTGAATGCATAACTGATAAACCAATTCTTCCCGGGTCATCACAAGAGTCATTTCTTTTTCTGAAGACATCTCAAATATTTCAATATAAACATATTTCATATGTTTTAAAGTGGATTCCCATTGGATGGTACCCTTGGCATACAACCTGGCAAATCTAGACATCTTGTTATACATATACATTTACAGTGCTTGTAACAAATATTATATATATAAAATTTAAGATATAAATATGTTTACCTGTTTGTCCTTTTTTAGAACCTCTTTATCCAGTTTAAGCTGCTCTTCAACAAAATCTTCAAAAGTCTTCTCCATTTCTTTGAGTCCTGGCCGAATAGGCCTGGAGTAAATCAAAGACAGTTTTTTCTAGTCAAATAAAGACTGACGCACAGTGACATTTTTTTCTTCACATATTCTTCACATAAAGGATAATAAGTATTAGTTTTTTTTTTTTTTTTTTTTTATACATTTTGTCAACACTAATATTCTCAAAAAAATGTTTTATCATAGTGTTGTAAACTTTTTTCCAGCATAGACCAGGAGACTTAGGAGGATATCTTTCAGCAGTAGTCTTTATTTCAGACGAGCCTACACGTACTGCTGCGGCACTGCAGTCATCAAGGCCAACTTTAAGAACTTAGAATTGTGGTTTTATACACATTTTGGGGGCAGTACCTCCGAAAGAGAACAAAGCACTCAGGTGATGAGTAAAAACAAAACATGCAAGGGAATTAGCTGTCCCAGGCCAGACTACTCTCTCTCTCTCTCTCAGACCACTTCATTATCATATAAATACCAAAAGGTTTACACAGCTTTGGCATTCTCTCATTTCACTGATTAAATCATGAGCAAATGGTCACCAACACAGCAGGAGATGGAGACAAGGCGATAACTTGCCCCCTCGTTTTTCTCAGAATCAGAATCTGATTTATTGGCCAAGTGTGTTGACACACACAAGGAATTTGGTTTCAGCCAGGTGAGACTGGGGGGTTTTACCTTCAGTATTCGGACAGTCAGCGCTGGCGCTCCTCAGGGATGTGTCCTCTCCCCAATGCTATTCCCCCCTTTACACTAATAATTGCACGTCAAGTGACCCAACTATTAAACTCCTGAAATTTGCAGATGATACTACGCTCATAAATACGGATGATCCTCTGTGGAGACCCCTAATCGGAGAAGCCAAAAGAAAGTTTAGTACGCTCATCGACTACGCAACGAGTCTGCATATCAGCAGAAGATGAAGCAGCTGGTGCTATGGTGCAGTCAGAACATCCTAGAGATTAACACAATCAAAACTGAGGAGATGATAGTGGAAATACCCCTTAACATTACCCCCCCTCACAATATCCAACAACCCTTTGTTTCATAAAAAGGAGCATTTGGAGCTTGCAAACCTTTTTTTTTTTTTACATCTCCTAAAGATGTATAACGTGTATATATGCATGTACAGTTCACAATACAGAAGAATAAAATAAAACAACTATTTAAAAAAATCACATTCCTACAATAGTATGAAGTCTTTTTTGTAACAATGGGGTGGAATTAGAGTTGAACTGCTGTACAGATCAATTAGCTCTTAACTGTAATGTACTGTATACATTGAGTTTTCCTGATCGTCACCTTTCCTCTGGATTCGCCGAGACTTTTCTCCTGACTCCAAAAGGACTGAATGTGCTCGCTTCCTCCCCCGGCTCACACCACTCCTCCCTTATAGGAGATAAAGATCTCTGCTCTGAGCCGATTCCCTGTAGAGACGCTTGATCTGAGAAAAATAAGTAAATAACTACTGCTTACAACTGATCACCTGATCGTATACATAAAATATAAAGAACAACACTGTCTATTTAATCTCAATAAACCTAAGCACATTAGGAGTGTTTTTTTTCTAAAATGTTTATAATATTATAACTGTAGGCAGCGTTTACACAGAATGACTGGGACGATGGGATCAAATGACAGGGCATTTTCTTAGTGGTAGTGTAGGAAAGCCTTTAGGGCACAGTATTACTGCTTATTGTTTACTTGAAATACACTAGACCGGGGCACATGTGGGCATCTGTATTGCCCTGGAGTGCATTTGATCATGATTTCTCCATTTGAATGGCAGATATTAGGGCACTTTATGACGTGTCATCGACTTTATCTCTGCAACATGAAGGTGCTTTATACTTATTACATGTACTTTACAGCACAGTGAATTTCTTTCTTCAAAAATCAATTGATGTTTGGAAGCTTGGGTTAGAGCACAGGGCCACCCATGACACAGCAACCCTGGAGCACAGAAGGGCCTTGCTCAAGGGCCCAAGTGTGGCAGCTTTTATTCACCTTGTCCATGCTCACTTAGTCAACTATGTATGTTCATTAAAATTTATATAATTTAATGACATTAATTAATTAATTAATAATTAAAAATAAATTATATATATATATAATTTTTTTTTTTACAAAGATTTCTAAATAGTAAGGTAATTATATTTGATTTATTATTTGAGTATCTGTATAAATAAAAATAATTAAATGAAAATATTTTTCTTTTAATATATTAAAAATATATTTAGGGGTGAGTCCCAAAAATAAAATATATATACATATATGTGTGTGTGTGTGTGTGTGTGTGTATATTAGGGGGGTTTAATAAGTCTAATATCTTAACCACTGAGCTTCCACTTCCCTGTATTTGATCTCTTCTGGTAATCAAGCAGAATATCAAAACAGCTTCAGTCCCTCAATTAAATTTATAATTCAAAAATTCCACATAATAATGAACACATCTGGGAACGAAATCTGCATGATTCATTCTTTTTTTTTTTCACAGCAGAACAGGTTTAGACTTGCTTGGATGTTCTCAGATTCCAAAAAATGTCCTCAGCTTTGCTTCATTCCGTCATAGTAACATCACAACACTAAAAATAGTAAAACTTCGTAATAACATTTTTCATGTAAATCTACTCGGATTAGGTTTTTTTTTTTATTTTTTAAGTACGCTTCATGTGCTTGAGAAACCAGGCGTCTACGGCTTGCGAGTGACTTTATCTTTCCACACGATCTTTATTGCACAACCATAAACACATCATCAGGCGTTACTGTGTGAAGGAAAACCCCATAGAACCGGTTGCATGAGGATCAGGAACAAACAGAAATGGTTACAAATGATGACAAATCTGGGATCCGGTTTAATAGATCAACGTGATTGGTGACTTTTTTATTCTTATTGTATTAGTTCTTTGGTTATTCTCATGCTGCGTGGCTGCATAACTCTGGAGCCTGTCGTGACGTGCCTCCTCAGGCGTAGGAAGTGCTCTGGGAACAAGTCTGAGCAACTTTAAGCAGTGCTGCAGAGCCACTGAGGGACTAACACCGGAGTAGAGCTCAGGAAACACAGAGCAGTATGTATCTGGGAAACATGCAAGACTTCTAACTCTTTTTTTTGGTGCTGAGGATTTCAGGGTTCCGGATTCACTAAGCTTCGGATTATATTACTACTCATAATGGTATACCACGCAAGTGACAACTGTACCGCTGGAAGTAAGAGTCTGTACACTTTCTACTTCTCGGTGATGATCGTGGAGTTCATCCTGGCACTCCCTCTGAACCTCACTGTGATCTACCTCTTCATTTTTAAACTCAAATTCTGGAAAACTAAAAGCAACAACATTTTCCTGTTCAATCTGGTCCTGGCGGATATCCTGTTGCTGATCTGCTTGCCTGTCAGGGCGTACTATTTCCAACGTGGAGAGAGACGGAGTAACAACGACGTCCTTTGCAACTCGGTGCTCTTCATGCTTTTTTTGAACCGAGGAGCGAGTATCGCTTTCCTGACTATCATTTCCATCGACCGGTTTCTGAGCGTGGTCCACCCCGGGATCAAGAACCCCTTCAAGATCCGTAAGCGATCTGTTCTCATTTCCGTCCTGGTCTGGGTTTTTCTCTTGCCTCTGACCATCCCATCCATGCTGTCCACCTTCGAGTGCTGTGACACAAGCTCCAACTCCACTGAAAACATCCCTACCGAGGTGTTCAGAGAGCTCGTGTTCTTCACGCCGGTTCTCATCCCGTTCATCATCCTGGTGTACTGCGCCATAAAGATCACAAACAGGCTGAATCAGAAGACGGTCGGTGACAGGACCAAGCTGAAAAGAGCCGTGTTCCTGGTCATTTTGGTCGTCTTGGTGTTTTCTTTCTGCTTCTGGCCCTCTGCCATTTCAAGGCTGGTGCTGCTGGTGGTCAGAGTGCAAGAGCTTCCGAGAGCAGAAGAAATCGCTGTTCAGGTCTACGATGGCCTCATGTGCCTTTCCTATCTGGACTGCCTTCTGGACCCGATCGTCTACTGTCTGAGCAGTACCAAGTTCAAAAACTTGTATATATCCACGTATCTGCCTTTTCTAATGAAAGCACAACATGCAGAACATCACTGAAACTTGTGCAGGAAAAAAAAAAACACAAAAAAGGTGGAAAAATAGAGGTGAATGTAATAACAATACAAAAACTACCTGAACTTCAAAAAACAACCAAGATGAAATTCAAGATTTTTAGAGATACGATTTTGTTTTTAATTTTTTTATTTATACACTGGTATGCACTGGGTGCTGTATTATGTGCTATAGACCAATAGACTATATATCATATTTGTATTCTTTTATTAAATATACTGGGTTTGTTTTGTAGTAAAAAAAAATGTGTTGATATTTTTTTTTCCCAGATAGTTTAAAGGTTATTTTTTCCATAGTATTGCGCACAATTCAGATCTCAGGACTTATAAAAGAAAGATACTCAGCAAGATTTATGTGCAGGAAGGAGATTAGGTTGAAGTAAAACACAATTTTGACCTTGCAAATGCAATACCACATCCGTTGCAGACTTCGGGACGTCTTGTAGCTTTACGCTGTGGATCGAGTGCAATTTTAAGAGCTGCTTATGTGCAATATACTGATACATTAGGGTTGTCTAGGTATACAAGTTATAATAGTTATACAAAACAACTATCTTTTTTTAACGTTGTCATCAATAAAAAAAAGTGATTTGTGGCTTTCGTCCATATTTTCTATCCCAGACCCCCAACTCAAAACTTAATGGTCATGATACTATTGAAAAATACCAAATTTTGAAACATCTGGTAAATGATGCTGGCAATGTTTCTAGAACAGAGTGTTGAACTGGAGTGGAACTCGATTCTGAATATGCATAACTTTATATAACCTTTAGACTCTGATGCTGATTAAAATACTTATTTTTTACACACTAGAACTAAAGTTTGTTAGCTCAGTTATTCATTATATGAAATAGCTTTGGGAAACCCTCCAAAAAAAAATGTACATAATTTTTTTATGGAAAAGTGTAAGAAATTGTTTTCTCCTTAACCCCTTTCATGCATATTTCTTTAATATTATAAGGAAATAAATTATCCTTTAACTCGCTAGACAACCATATATATATATATATTTTTTTTTTTTTTTTTGCTAGTTTAACTGTTTGTTTTTTAAAGGAAAATTTATTTTATTCTTGTGTTTTCAAATCATGAAATAGTCCTTGTTTATTTACTAGGGAAGGGGAAGCTCAGTCGCTAACATTTTGGACTGATTGTAAGGTCAAATCCCAGTATCACCAAGCTGTCCCTGCTGGGCCCTTGAGAAAGGCCCTTGACCATCAACTGGTCAGATGTTCAAAATTTAGATAAATTCTCAATAAGGGCGTCTTACAAATGCCATAAATCAAAATGTTACTCGTAAGAGAAATAATGTTAAAAATATTGTTAAAAACCTTCTACCATGTTTTTCAACATTGCATTTTTAAGAATGAATTGAAATACAATTAAAAATATACATATTCACCATACTGTTTCACTTTCTTTTTTTTTTACTCATGGACAATCTATTTACTGTCTATTTATGTATGAATTTTAATTCTGTTATGTAATTTTAGATAACTGGATGCAACACAAGAAATTTATCACTAATATTATTAGTTATTTTGTACACTGCAGATTTCTAATAAAGACTCCTAATAAATCGTGACAAATAAAGACCAATAAATACTAAACACTAATTAATAGTAATTAAATAATTAGTACATAGTAAAATAAGACTAATTAATAACTAATTTCAAAACACATATAAAGATAAATAAAAACAAATTAATAACAAATAATCTAAGACTAAATAACAAAATAAAGACGAACTTATAACTAATAATGACTAAGAAATAGTCAATAAACATTTTACAAGGGCCAGACAATAATTATCCACAAATTAATTATAAAATATATAATATAATAATTTTACTATTATTATTATTATTATTATTATTATTATATAAATTTATATATATATATATATATAAATAATGTATAATATAATAAAATAACTATATTATTATTATTATTATTATACATTATAAATAATATATAATAGTATAATTAAATAATAATAATTGAGTGAATTTATTGTATTATAGCACATTGTATTTATCTGCCTAACCCTTAATTCATGTATTTTGCATTTTATAGGATTTTACAGTGTAGATATAAAAGTTTGTGGACATCTAACTATACGGTTCATTTGTCCTTTTTGAACAACTATTCCACAATTAGTCTCCATTTGCTGCTATAATAACCTCCACTCTTTTGGGAAGATGTTCCACTAGATTTAGAAATGTGCTTGTGGAGATTTGTGGAGATTCATTTATCTACAAGAGTGTTTCAATTCATCCCAAAAAGTGTTCAATAGGGTTGAGTTCAGAGCTCTATAGGAGGAGATCTTCCACTTCAACCCATGTAAAGTATCTCTTTATAGAGCTGGCTTTGTTCACAAGGGGAATTATCATGCTGGAACGGGTCTCCAAGTTCAAGTGAAAGAAGAAATTTAATGCTACCGCATCCAAAAACTCGAATAACTATTTGGAAGAAGAATCACATATGGGTGGAAAATGTCCGGTGTCCCAATATATTTGGACAAATAAGATGAATTTTGACCTTTGGTTACCTTGGTACATACCTTGGAGATTGGGATGAGTATAGAGACTAGATGGTCTATGAAATGTATAGAAAGTTTAGTAAGATTTCTTTAATAGCGAGGTGATTGGCCTACCGGTGCACTGTCTTAGCTGAGGACCGGAGGCCGGGATTTCCTGCTCCACTCCAGCTCTGATAATAACAGTGTTGGAAACACATTTCCTGCAGTCTACCACTGCATCAGTGTGAGAGCCTGGATCTGTTTCAGGACGTTGTGTAAGTGAATAAGCCTGGTACTGGGTTAAGAAAGCCGGGGACAGCATCAGACCTGGAAGAGAGCAAAGACAATCTCCACTGACTTGATAATCACGGCTGTGTTAATGTCATGTGCTTTGTCAAATCTCCTCATGTTTATTTGTCACCTAATGACTTCATAAACTCATGGACAGGAAGTGGTTTGTGACAAATCATTAAGAATTCTCACAGTCAAAGAAAAAGTGCAATAAAGCCTAGTAATTGTGCAAAATGAACACGAATCGTTATTTGTTTATTTGTAAAGAATAAGTCTAGTTTAAACGCATTGTCTGAGCCAGGATCTCGTTCCTTTGACGCACTTTCCCAGCAAATGAGTGTGTGTTGAGTAATTTACAACAAGCCTCTTCATGAAGAAGAACAGCAAGCAGTCACATGAGCACACTCGTTTTTTTGGGCTGTCAGATAAATCAATCCAAAACTCTTATGTTATCTTTGGGTTTTACACACACACACACACATACACACACACACACACACACTTTTTCCCACATTACAGTAATGTGAAATCTCGATTCTAATTTGTTCAAAAGGTGGTGATTAATATATTCATAATCAATAGTGCAGCTACAAATCACAGGTTTGTAGCTTCAACAACTTCAACAACACATAATCTTCAACCCTAATCCCAAACCAAACCCCAACCCTTAACCCTAACCCCAATCCTCATCCCTAATCACAGTTCCTACCTGTGTAATACCTAACCATAGTCCCTAACCAATAACTTTCAACCCTAACCCCAACACTAACATTAATGCCTAGACCTAATCCCTAACCCATAACCTTCAACCCTAAGCCTTATACCTAAGAATATCCTCTAACACCAAACCAAAACCATAACCCTTGACTCTAACTCTAAACCTAATCTCAACCATCAACCCTAACCCCAATCCTAATCTTAATGCCTAGGCCTAACCCCTAACCCCAACTCTAACCCATAACCCATAATCCTTAACCCTACCCCCCAATCCTAATCCCTAACTCTTAACCCTAACCATAGTTCCTTGCCCATAACCTTCAACCCTAAACCATAACATCTAATTGTAGTCCCTAACCTATAACCATTAACCATAACCTCAATCCAAACCACTAACCCAAACTCCAACACTAATACCTAACTTCAAGCTCTAACCATAATCCTTATCTAACCCCTAGACCTAACCATTAACCCTTAGACATAACAACTAACCCTTAGACATAACATTTAATCATTAGACCACACCTCTAACTTTTAGACACATCCCTTAACCACTAAACCAAACTCCTAGATCTAATCTCTAACCATTAGATATAACCGCTAACCCATAACCCCTAGTCATAAGACCTTACACCCACACCAAACCTCTAACCCTTAGACATTACCCCAATCCCTGAACGTAACCGCTATATCTAACTTCTAATCCTTAGATATAACCCCTAACCCCTGGACCTAACCCATAAACACTAGACCTAACATCTAATCCATATACATAGTCTTCTAAGATGTAACTTTATTGGTAAATTGATATAATGTACAAAGAATAAATCACACCAGGATGTGCAGTAATTGGGAAATAATCCAGTTCTTGATTCTAACAGTAACTTCGCTTTATCAGAAAACCTCATTATTGATTCTTTTACCAACGTAGAACAACTCCAAGTGGTGAAAAGTACATAAGCACATACATTATCTGGCGATCTTTTACTTCACTACATTTAATTGTGATACATCTTACTTTTTACTCTACATTTCAAAATTTGATGTAAATTTATAAGTTTTGTTGTTAATTGAGAATCTGTGGTGAGACAAGCGTAATCTTTACATTTATGGCGTTTGGCAGACACTTATACAGAGCGACTTACATTTATCTCAGTTCTACAGATGAGCCTTAGCCAGCCAAGGGTTAAGGGCCATGGTCAGGGGCCCAGCACTGGCAGGGCCCCAAGGTTTCTCTCACCTGGGTTTTCGCACACAGTGAGAAAACCCAGGCGAGAGAAACCTTGGAATGACCTCCATCACGTAGAGTTGTCTAATATCACTACTTTTACTTTTCATACTAAAGTCTGTTCAACAGCGAGAACTTTGGTACTTTACTCAAGTAGAAACTCCTCAAGAAAAGCTTTAAAAGTTGAACTTTTACTGGCCTCATATATAATCACGGGATTAGTACTTTAACTCAAGTACGGAAACAATGTACTTTGTCTTGTATTTTAAAATAGATTATAAGGAACTCTTGCTCCAAAAAACATGACAGGTTTATTGTTATAAAGGGTTGTGGAGTTGATTTATTTCAGGAGAAACCTATATTCTGATTAAAAATTACCCTTCATAGCTGACATTTATAGATTTTACAGACGAGAAGTAAAGTGACTAATCAGTGCAGATGAAAGCAGTAGTTCCTCAGGGTCATAGCTGTCAGTCTCATGTCTCAACACTCACATGTTTGGACTTATTACAGTAGCTTCTATTTATAGCCATTAGCTCTGATGTGTTCAGTCTGCAGTCATCTCATGAGATGATATGTTTAATAATTATATCTTGTTACACTTCATGTGCTTCATCTACCTGTGTAAAATAAACATAATTGTTTTGCACCTAGCATAAATTTCTCTTCTTTTTCTATAGCAGTAAGGTAGTTTTAGCTAAGTATTTAGCATTGCTAACAGTTCCCAACAAGTTAGCTAACATTAGGCTATGCATTACCCAATATGACTAAAACCAATTACAATGAAGATACAATTTGTGGCTGAAAGTATTAGGACCCCTGCTTTTTCCAGCCATAAGTGGGTCTTCCTCACACCGTTAGCACAAAATTGAACACAATTGTTTAGGACGTCTTTGGATGTAGTAGCATGAAAGTTTCCCTTCACTCGAACTAGAAGACGTTCCACCTTTGTGCACAAAGTGGAAATGGTGACTAAATGTGAATGGTATGTTCAAAAAGCACACACCATGTTTTCCAAATAGCGTAGCTACAGAACCCTAAAGCTAATATATTGTGAATGGTGTAAACCCTGATGCTACAGAAGCTCAGCTCACTGTCAAGCTAGTCAACATTATGCTAGGTAATATATTGGGTTAATCAATAGCCATGATTGCTAACATTAGGGTTACTACTATATATCCAGCAATCCTTTTTATGTGAGGAACATAGTTTATTAGTTTATAAAGTATTAACTGGCGGATCGCAAGTTTTGTTAGTTTCCACCTCGCACTTTGTGTGCAGTGTCACTTTTTTATTATTTTTAAACTTGAAAAAATACACAACACTGCCAGTGGTATAAAAAAGAAACTACAGTTAGCACAGTGTCACTGTGGCTGCAGTGTGCCAAAATACAATTTGTTGTCCATTATAAAACTATGTTTTGCTTCCTGCGAGTGTTTTTACGACAATCTAGGGATACGGATTTGTTTGCGATTTATGAACAGCTTCAAAATTTCTAGAATGAATGAAGGATCGAAAGGAATGAATGAAGGATAGAAGAAATGAAGACATTTGTTAAAGTCTGCTGAAATAAGTAGAACATATAATAAGTAGAACATATCTTTATAATGTATATAAAATGTTAAACACAAACGCGCACACATTTCCATTTATGTAATTTTATTGAATAAATTTAATTTGTGCCAATTTCATCAATTACTTAATTTAATTAATTGCTAATTAATTCGTTAATTAAATAGTTAATTAAAAAAGTGTTTTGCATTAATTTTATTTATTATATAAAATTTCTATATAGTTGATTGATATATTATTTAACCGAACAGGCATTTTATTTAAAATTGTTTTAAAAATGTAAACTGTTAACGTTCACAATAATAAACTGCATTAATAACATTGCAATTTTTATGTTTTGCATTTCCCCTGTACTCACATTCTCCCAAACTCTGACCGTGAATTTTGTGTATCATTTCACCCCTAGTAGAGCGTAATGTACTGTATATGTGACGAGGCAGTTTTGACTGAATAACATCCTCCTGTCGTTGAAAAACGCACTGACTGGCGCAAAGCGTTGACACTGGATTTTACTGTAACTGTTTCCTTTTAGTAAATGTCATAGCAATTTTTGATTTTTTCCCAGTGTATTGTATCAGTCTGAATGATTCAGTCGCTTCAGTAAAATTAAAAGAAGCTATTTGCAGCCAGAAAGAATGTCAAAGCTAAGAAGAAAATTAATCAACACTTTCTGACCAATCAGAATCAAGAGGAAGCAGAAATGTCAGAGAAGAAAACAAGGGCAGCAATTACCTGCCAAGTCAGTGAGATTAGTTATAGTTATAATTATAGTTATACTGTAATTAGGGTTATGGTTAATGAGCATTACACATTAATAATTATTTATAATTATTTATAATAAGTATTTCTGCTTGTGTGTTGTTTTTTTTTTACTCACCTGAGTGCAGGACGTTGAGCAAAGCGTTCTGTTCGTGAAGAGCTTTCTGGAGTTGCTTTACCTGCATCTGTAAGAGCTGCTACACACACACACGCACACACACACACACACACACACACACACACACACACACACACACAC
>JAAIIK010000056.1:2476479-2486734 GCA_014706435.1 Silurus glanis | reverse complement strand
ACACCATAACATACTGTAACACACTGTGACAGACACACTGTAACACATTGTGACACACCATAACATACTGTAACACAATGTGACACACAGTAACATATTGTAACACACAGTAACATATTGTAACACACTGTGACACACACCGTAACATACGTAGTGTAACATTAAAAAACACTGTAACATACTGTAACACACTGACACGTCATAACATAGTGTGACATATTGTGACACGCCGTAACATACTGCGTAACACACTGTCACACACTGTAACACCCTGTAGCACACAGTAGCACATCACACACTGTTACACACTATAATTTACTGTAACACTGTAACAGACTGTAAGACTCTGTGACACATTAAACACTGACACATTGCGACAGACTGTGACATTATAACACACTGTAAGACAATGCAACACAATGTAACATGCTGTAACACACTAACCTGCTGAACCTTGTGATTTAATTGCACAGTCTACAGTCGTTGATCATTTCATTTGTTCTGATTTCTCTTTTTTTCAGGTCTTTTCTATTCATTGAAAAGGATCAGGACTGCATTACAATACCAGCTAACTCAAAGATCGAGCAGGTGTTTCGGAGAACAAGCTCGGCTCTGTATGAGAAAAAAGGTAAATGTGTTTAAAGATTTTTGTTATAACTATTAATTGTAATTATTGTGTTACACAGTGTGTTTTTTTCAATTATGAAACTCTTTTTAAATCAGCGTGAAAATAATAATAATAATAAATTGTATCTTCAAACGGACACAGAATCTTCTATTATATGAAAAATGACAAAATCCAGTCTTCACTTTTACTTATTTGAATAGTGAATTAAAATAGAATCTTGTTTTAAATCTAGAATTCTTTGTCATTGAATTTTTCAAGCTGAAGTACAAATTAAATGCAAACAGTTATTGGTATTTATCAAAAACCGGTATGGATTTGATGATGATGATTCTGGATTCTGATTGGTCGGAAGGTGTTGATTACTTTTCTATAACAGTAGCTCTGACATTATCACAGCTGCACTAATAAAAGCTGCTTTGCACTAATGCGCTTGTAATAATACGTTGTTTTTACTATAGTAACGGCTCATGCAAAGTGGGTTGATTGCATGCGGTCATAAAAAGTTAAAGTAATATATATCGAGGGAGACGCTGATGTCAGCGGTTTGTAACAGGCAGAGGTATAGATGGAAACTCTCGTTCAGGGTGGGGATGCTTTTATAATGTATTTTTCCCAGTAATGTGGGTTATTTTAGCTTATTAGCATCTGCTACAATACACATTGCCTGTCAATAATTTGGAAACACCTGGTCTTTTATGCTTTAGAGAGACACATGCAAGTTCCTTTTGCTTCTATGCAACAAACAAAGTCATGTAACAATATGACAATTAATGTTGACCAAACAAATATATAAATATCCAGATGTTTGACTTTATTTTCATTTAAAAAACATCCTTGTCATGAATAACAGCTTTACACACACTCAGCATCCGGACAGTTCATTTCTCCAAAAATGTAGCTGAAATACTTTGCAGTGCCTCTTGTAAAACTTACCAAAGATATTCAAAAGGTTTCTTTCTTGTGGTGGTTATTCGAAAAGGTCACAGGAGAGACAGAAAAGGTGCATTTTACTTGTGCCCTAGACAGACAGACAGACAGACAGACAGATGGACAGACATACAGACAGACAGACAGACAGACAGACAGACAGACAGACATCATACCTTACTTAATAAATAAAATAAAGTTGCTGTCTATGTTTAAAAGATTCCCAATTCCCAGAGTCATTTTTTCTTCTAGATTTCACATCTGAAAATCAAAATGCATTTTGAATCATATTTTATCCATCCAGATTATTTACTGGAGTGTGTAAGAGGCATCGGGAGCGATTACAGAGGAACAAGGACTAAAACAAAATCAGGAACAGTGTGTCAGCGATGGGATAGTACTTTCCCCCACGTTCCAACGTACGCCTTATACAAATCATCATGTTCATACAAAGAGTTCACAGCTTATGCTTTGGTAAGATACTGTTCTGTGTTGTCCTCACAGCCACACGAAGATAAAGCACCCAAAAGCTGACCTGGAGTCTAACTACTGTCGAAACCCTGAGGGAGACAGCAACGGCCCCTGGTGCTACACTGTGGATAGCAATAAGAGATGGGAGCACTGTGACATCCCCAGCTGCAGCGGTATGACTTACATTTCACCCGTAGATGCAGATGATTCAAACAAGGGGTTGGGATTCTTATGCAAGATGACACAATTCCAAAAAAAAATGAGCTTTCATACCAGTCAGTCATATGCATCGTAATTGAGACAGGGCCAAGCTGATAAATCACTGACTGCACCCCCATGCCTCCTCACCTCACCTACATCAGTACCTGACTAACACCCTTGTGTCTGAATGAGCACAAATCTCCACAAAAATCAAGTGGAACGTCTTTCCAGAAAAATGGAGGTTATTTTAACAGGAAGTGAGGACTAAATGTCA
Source organism: Silurus glanis (assembly GCA_014706435.1). Lineage (NCBI taxonomy): Eukaryota > Metazoa > Chordata > Actinopteri > Siluriformes > Siluridae > Silurus > Silurus glanis. The sequence continues at coordinate 2,484,233 of JAAIIK010000056.1, read as the reverse complement.
AATGGGATGGTGACGTGTCCACAAACATTTGCCCATACAGTATATATAGAAACGACAACCAAGGAAGTTTAAAACTCAGAAGAGCCCTCTAGTGGCTTGAGGGTGAATTGACTGAATGTATTAACATGGCTGCAGTGTAGGAAAAATCTATTTAGGATTGTTCTCACCCTTAGTTTAAACCCTTTTTTAATCAATAAAAAAAATAAATAAATACAAAATTATGGGTAATAAAAAAAAAATCTGCATTTATTTTTACTTTATACATGTTCTTTATTTTTTTTTACACTTTATTTATTTTATTTATTATATACCTCAAATGTCATTTTAGCATATATATATATATATATATATATATATATATATATATATATATATAAAATTCTGAATAATTGTATGTTTACAGAAGAATGCATGTACTGTAGTGGGGAAAACTACAGAGGGAAGATCTCCAACACTGTACTAGGATACACTTGTCAACGCTGGGACTCCCAGAAACCCAATAACCATGGATACATTCCCTCAGTGTGAGACTTCTATATTCTCTGAACACTTTGGGGGGTTTGTGAGAATGTGATGGAAACATTAATGGCAAACTTTAATCATAGATTTTTTTCATTTTTTCATTCTGTTTGTATCTTCATGATGTGAATAAATTACTTGCCCATAGGTCGTGTCTTCCCTTCAGCCATCGTAGTTATGTTATAGTCAAACGTACATTACAATGTTAAGTAGCTGAAATGATTCAATGATGTCTTCAATTTTAGCATTCGTTGAAATCAACAAAAATAAACGAGCTTATTATCAGTACAAGAAAATCATAAAGCTTGTAAATAAAGAAAGGAATATTTCAATTCGTTCAACTCAAATCAATTTTTAGTGTTTTGAAAATAAACATTGTCCCAGAGCGGTTTTACAGAATGAAATAGTTTACAAATATACATTTTAGCATCATAACTTAGACCCTATACGTTGCAATGACAAGGAAAAACTCCCTTAGAAGGTAAGGAAGAAACCTTAAGAGGAACCAGACACATCCATATCTGGATGACACCGAATGTCCATTCATTATGGTTCCATCATTGTTGAGGTGATCATATGTTCACTGATGGAACAGCAAAACTGATCAGTAAAATTGAGGCCCTAAGCCTTTGTAGCAGACTGTTTATATTAATTAAAGTCCAAATCCAACTTCCTGCTTTTTGGGGTTCAACCCTGCACAGTAACCCCTTGGATATCTTCATGTGAAGACATTTAATGTATTTAACCATATTTGGATGGTAAGAATGCCCATGCTGTTTCAAATGTGTAACATGTTCACATCATTTAGGTATTAAAAGGCTATTTGTGTGTGTTTGTGTAGTCTGCCTGACAAATACTTAGAGGAGAACTACTGCAGAAATCCAGACGGAGAACCCAGACCTTGGTGTTTCACCACAAATCCAGCCAAACGCTGGGATTACTGCTCCATCCCTCGCTGCAGTAAGCTCCTTTACAAAATTACAATATCAAGTCGTCTGTAGAGGTACTTTAAACTGTAGAAACCCGAAACGTGCCTTTTTAACCCTGCAGCATCTCCGCCTCCGACCATCGCACCAGAGATGACCTGTGTTACAGGAGACGGGAGCTCTTACAGAGGGAACATTGCTGTGACCGTATCTGGGAAAACCTGTCAATCGTGGTCATCTCAGCTTCCTCATAAGCATTCAAGAACCCCAGAGAATTACCCGTGCAAGTGAGGAACAATGCGTACAGCCCTCTGACGCCATAAAGATAAACGGGTTTCATCTAGTAATGCTCTTTTGTTTCCTTCATGGTCAATCAAGAGGAAAAGTAAATGCTTTTCTGAACTTTTGAACAGATTCCCAGGCAAAGATTTGGGAACTGACAGTGCAATGTCCAATAAATGTTCAGATACAGTGACCTCCAAAAGTATTAGACCTCCAAAACTAATTGATTAGACATTTGGGAGTGAGATTTAAAAAAAATACACCAATCAGGCATAACATTATGACCACCCGCCTAATATTGTGTTGGTCCCCTAAACCGTTCTGATCCATAGAGTATTAACAGCATGATCTTCTTCAGCAGTTTGAGCTACAGGAGCTCGTCTGTTGGATCGGACCACACGGACCAGCCTTTGCTCCTCACTGTTCCTTCCTTGGAGCAATTTTGATAGATACTGACCACTGCAGACCAGTAACATCCCACAAGAGCTGCAGTTTTGGAGACGCTCTGACCCAGTCGTCTAGACGTCACAATTAGTCAGACTCGCTCAAATTCTTACGCTCGCCCGTTTTTCCTGCTTCTAAAACTTTGAGGATAAAATGTTCACCTGCTGCCTAATAAATAAATCCACTCACTAACAGGTGCCATGATGAAGAGATCATCAGTGTTCTTCACTTCACCGCTCATGATGTTTTATGCTTGATCAGTGTGTTTAAGAAGAATTTGCTTCCATTACAGGACCTAGTACTTAAATCTGCACCATAATTATTGACCCTTCCTAACATTTCTAAATCGCACTATACTGTACATGGGCATATTCATTTGTTTCTGCAGAGATCTGGATAACAACTACTGCAGAAACCCTGACAATGAGAGGAGTCCCTGGTGTTACACCACCGACTCAGAAACCCGCTGGGAGTACTGCAATGTACCAAGCTGTGGTGCGGAGCCTCGTCCAGGTCGGCCTGCTGTACAGCCAGGATTCACACCTTATTACTCATTCTACTGTTATATATTATACTCATTTTACAATTATACAGCATCATACAAAGGCATGCACGTTTTGGACCTCTATGAAATGTGTTTACAGAGGAGCCAGTTATCGCTCCAGCCGAGGACTGTTACACAGGAAACGGCAGCTCGTACCGTGGCGTGATGTCCGAGACCATCAGTGGGAAGAAGTGCCAGTTCTGGACGTCTATGGAGCCTCATAAACATTCCAAAACACCACAGGCATTCCCCAATGGGTAAGGCTAAGAATACTGGAAACACATTCGAATTGAACTTTATAGAAAACAAGCATTAACAAGCATCACTGCTATAAGGTTCTAATTTGACCCTTTAAGGGTTCAACAAATAGGACAAAATGTAAAGAAATTCAGAAATTGGTCATAAAAATGATCCGTATTTGTTTCCACTAGTTTCTGGGAAAAACTTGATCAGAACATTAGCATTTAGGAACTCCAGCCTAGAGTATGCATGTGATTTAGGGGGCGTGTCTTTGGCAGATAAGCTGTATCTGTTTGGACTACTAGCTTCAGTTTAGCCCTGAAAACAATAAATCTTTGGTCAAAAAACGACCAAGACTAAAAACAAACATTCCTGAGACTCTCCTGTCCCATCAAGTGTTTGATGAAAAGCTAGAAGCAGGGAAATACACTTGTATGCAAAATATATGATATCTGGGCATACCAAATTTTTGAAAAAACATATATTAAGATTCTCATGTTTTTAGTCATCAAAGATCGGCTAACCAGCTCATAAATGGAACCAGGGTTGAGAGAACTTCAGTATCTACCTCTTTTTCTGACCAATAATTTGTTAAGGCATTCAAGTGCTTAATACTTTGCCAGTTTGGGCCCATTATTATTTATTTATGTTTAAATCCAAATTTCTCCTTCACTACGCAGCGACTTGAGAAGAAACATGTGCAGGAACCCTGATGGTGACAAGGCTCCATGGTGCTACACCACTGACCCTTCTGTGCGCTGGGAGTACTGTAAGATAGAGCGCTGTGATGCCGCAGTTCTCCTCAGTCCAACCACTCAGAACAATCCGGCTGTGAATTCACCCTCGAGCCCTGTTTTAGAACTTCCTCCTTCAGAAGTTACAGGTCTGTCCTCATGAAACAATACAACTGAGCGCAAAAGTTTATTCTAACCCTTTCACTCTCACAGATACTCTTCTATCACAAATCACTCCTGCTATCACTCTTCTCCACCCACTCCACCCTGCCTGCACTCTTTTCTTCACTTCTCTAACACACTCCATTACTTTGCACTGTTGATCCCAGGTACCTGAACTCCTCCACCTTCTCCACCTCTTCTCCCTGCAACCGCACGCCTCCACTGCCCTCCCTCTCATTCACACACATGTACTCTGTCTTACTCTTACTGACTTTCATTCCCCTTATCTCCAGCGCGTACCTCCACCTCTCCAGGCTCTTCTCCACCTGCTTCCTACTCTCACCACAAATCACAATATCGTCCGCAAACATCATAGTCCATGGAGACTCCTGTCAGACCTCGTCCGTCAACCTGTCCATCCATACTGAAAACAGGAAAGGGCTCAGAGCTGATCCGTGATGCAGTCCCACCTCCTCCTTGAACCAGTCTGTCGTTCCTACTGCACACTTCACTGCTGTCACACTGTCCTCATACATGTCCTGCACCACCCTCACATACTTCACTGCCACACCGGACTTCCTCATACAATACCACAATTCCTCTCTCCACCCTGTCGTACGCTTTCTCTAAATCCACAAATACACAATGCAACTCCTTCTGACCTTCTCTATACTTCTCCATCAACGTTCTAAAAAAGCAAATGATGCGTCTGTGGTGCTCTTCCTCGTCATGAAACCATGCTCACAGATGGTCACCTCTTCTCTCAGCCTGGCTTCCACTACTCTTTCCCATAACTTCATGGTGTGACTGATCAACTTAATTCCCCTGTAGTTACTGATCATTATTATACAATAAAATGAAAATATTTATTTAAAAATTAAATTTAACCACGGGTGCACAAACTTTTGCCCTCAATAGAAGCATTATTATTCGCTCATTCACCATATTATACATTTTGGGATGATAAATTTCCTTTGATGTCTAATACTTTTTGTGCTTTTTTCATTAAAAAAAAAAAAAAAAAAAAAAAAAAAAAAAAAAAAAAACAGATTGCAAGAACGGCAACGGAGAAGATTATCGAGGTTCGGTATCGAGGACCACAACAGGAGTGACCTGCCAAGCGTGGAGTGCCAGTAGCCCCCATATTTCCAACTTTAGCCCTTTAACACACCCGAACAAAGGCCTGGAGTCTAATGTAGGTCATAAAGCTTGACCCGGTGCCATGAATTTATTAGTAATTATTTACTCATTATAACTGTATCACAGTACATATTAGAAACACACCAATAGATTTATACCTGATACCAGAAACCAGTGTCTGTACCAATGGGTTCCCTTTTAAGTCTGGTTCCTCCTCTTAAGGTTCCTTTCTTCATCTTCATAAACTCATAGGGGATAAACATACATGGGGAGCCTGATTTCTACATTTAGACATTTTTAATCTATTTTCTGAATGTACTCTGTAAAAAGCAATTATTCTTTAACAATTATACTACAATAAGGCTAACGTTCCTAAGGTTGTTATAACCCCAACATACTTACATCACACTGTAGCTTCAGTATGAATACCTATGCCAAATGCATGACACTGTAACATCATTATGTACACCTATGCCAATGCCATGACAGTGTAATGTCCATATGAATACCTATGTCAGTTTCATTACACTGTAATATCAGTATGAATATCTATGCCAGTGTCATATCAATGTAATCCTAGTGTCATGACAATGTCACTTCAGTATGAATACCTATGAAAATGTCATGTCATTATGAATACCTATGCCAATGTCATGACACTACGGCATCAAAATGAATACCTATGTCAGTGTCATGCCAATGTAATGCTAGTGTCATGACAATGTTAAATCAGTATGACTACCTATGTCAGAGTCATGTCATTATGAATACCTATGCCAAAGTCATGACAATGTCACTTCAGTATAAATACCTATGCCAATGTCATGTCAGTATGAATACCTATGCCAATGTCATGACACTACAGCATCAGTATGAATACCTATGTCAGTGTCAGGACATTGTAATGTCATTACGAACACCTATGTCATAGATCGGTTGAACACCGTCATCAGTATTTGAGTTTCCTGTTATTTCAATATCTAGAATTGCAGAAATCCTGATGGTGATGTGAACGGTCCTTGGTGTTACACTACAGATCAGAGTAAGAAGTGGGACTACTGTCATGTTCCAGACTGTGGTATGAACAATCTTTAAATGTTCCCTGATTTCCTGCTGTCATGTTTCTGTTATAGCAGAGATTTAATATGTGAATGACACTATTTCTGAACAGAAAGAGCAAAATGTGGACAGCCAGCAGTTAAACCAAGGCGGTGCTTTGGCCGGATCGTTGGTGGATGCGTCTCTAAAGCTCACTCTTGGCCTTGGCAGATCAGCCTCAGAACCAAGTAGGACTCTCTAAACGTTGTACAGTGGTTATCTACTACATCTGTGTTTACGCTGTGATGAACATGACTGTGTGTTTTAGCACCGGCCTACACTTCTGTGGAGGAACTTTAATCGCTGATCAGTGGGTCCTTACAGCAGCTCACTGCCTCGAGCGGTGAGTTTCTCTGATGTTTCATCAGAAATTGAGTCTCTTCCAAAACATTTTGTTTTAATGGTGGCATATTTACATTTATTCTACAGATCTAACAGACCATCCGCCTACAAAGTGTACATGGGAATCCATTCAGAACGAGCAACCGAGTCATCCAAACAGATCCGAAACCTGGAAAAGATAGTAAAGGGACCAGCAGGAACTGATATCGCTTTACTCAAGCTGGACGAGTGAGGAATTTTTCTGCACTATTAGATCAGTTATGATTATTTCTAGACCCTCTACACTTTATTAAATACTTTGTTCTTAAAAATCAATCTTACAAAAACTTTCAGAACATTTCTGAATATTTTGTCGCACAGAAATTTATTTTTCTCTTCTGAAAATCCCTTTAACCACATCCTGATTCCCAAGAAAATAATATTTATTGTTAGTTTCCCCTCTGGCATCAGCAAACAGTGGACAACCAGTCTGTCTGTCTGTCAAACTGTGTCCACATGCCTGTCTGTCTATTAACCGGGTCTGTTGATCTGCTTGTTAGTCAAAATTGTCTTCTGTTAAACTGTCTTTCTGTTAGTATGTCTGTAAATCTGTCTCCTGCATGTTTGTTTGTCTGCCTGTTGAACTGTTTGTGTACATGCCTGTGTATCAATCAGTCTGTCTGTCCCTCTGCCTGTCAATCTGTCTGTCTAAATGTCTGTTTGCCTGTCTTTAGTTGTCTTCACATCAGCTTGTCAGCTACTCTGTCTGCTGGTTAGTCTGTCGATCTGTCTGTCTACCTGTCCATTTGTTTCTCTGTTAATCTATCTGTCTCTCAGTCTGTTTGACAAGCTACCTATCTGTCTGCTGTTTAGTCTGTCTATCTGGCTGTCTTCTGTCTACATGTCCATTTGTCTGTCTGAATGTCAATCTGTCTGTGAATCTGTCTTTCTGTCACCTGTCTGATTGTTTATCTGTCTTCTGTCTACCTGTCTGTCAAGCTCTCAGTCTATCTTAATCTATCTGTCTATCCGCCTGTCTTCTGTCTACCTGTCCACTAAAAAAGATCCCATCCCTCAGATGCATGTCATTCTTTTTGGCTCATCTTCATGAAGGGTGCCAATAATTTCAGAGAGAACCTGAGGTTCTATAGTTTCTAAGAATTTTTTTTTTTCCTTATTTCAGCAAAGCTGTAATAAATGAAAAAGTGTCCACTGTGTGTTTACCTGAGAAGGACTACATCGTGCCCAGTGGGACAGAATGCTACGTCACAGGCTGGGGAGAGACCCAGGGTACGGAACACACACACACACACACACACACACACACACACACACACACACACA
>JAAIIK010000056.1:2431386-2442701 GCA_014706435.1 Silurus glanis | reverse complement strand
CCAACCCCATCCACTCACTCAGACTCTCCTGACCAACCCCATCCACTTGCATTAAAAACAGTGATGAGAAAAAACTGGCTGTATATGCTTTCAAAGCCATTTGGATCATTTTGTATTTATATCGTACCTTGTGCTATTTTAATCGGGCAGGCTTCGGAGGTCCTCCAGATGAATACGTATTCACAGCCGTCCTTACGATCAAACATCGGTGAGCCCTTTAATTAGCAGAGGAGCAGGAATTTAATTTCCGTATGTCAAACTTTTTTGACAAGTATTAGGATATCTCAAATACGGAATAACGTAAAGGATGAGAACATACAGGATAAAAAAAAACAACATAAAACAAACTGATTGTGCTTACAGGGTTGTCATCACACTGGAAGATCACGCGTGCTGAGTAACGTCCTCCTGAACCACACTTATCCCCATTCTGATAGACGATGCTGATGGAGCCGTCTGAGCCGGCCTGCGGGGTGGACTGCACAAAGCCCAGATTCACACCTTGACCACTGAACTGACCGCACGCTCCAATTACCCCAGCTGCCGGTGACAAAAGACTGTGTGACGACCTCTTTAACCACACAGTACTTTTTATAAAGTACATACACACACAGGATTTACTGAATTTCAGCTAAACTGTTTAGGGCCTTGTTTTGCCATATTGGTTATAGAACAACTGTGTAAAGCTGCTATATCATAAGCAATAACAGAAAACATCTTGCCATCATACATCATCAAAAACCTACACAACGCGTTTCTTAAAGAAAAATAGACTGTCAAAACTGTCCGGGCAATGAACTGTCAAAGCTGCATCAAAGCATCACATAGAGAAACCAATACAATGAGACTTGCGGCCGAAGTGCGAATTACCTGGGCAGTTCTTGACATATGGTAGAGGTTTACACACACTGATGAAGAACTTCTGAGATTTTGCCTGGTCTGATGTGTCTAAAGGAACGTAGACTTTATTGAGGTCCCTCAGGTCGTACTCATTTCCCTGAGAGTCTGTACACATGACAAAACAAGTGAGTGGAGAGAAAGGACCACTACGACTATAACTACAATGATTACTATGACTTTGAGGACATAAACAAACACTGCAGTGATTGTCTACTACGACCAATACGGTTACTGATACAACTACCACTTCTTCTACAATGAATATGACTAGAAATACAACAAACATTACACCTACCAATACAATCATCATGACTACTAGAGGTCGACTGATTCATTGGTTTTGCCGATTAATCTGCACCGATAGTTGATTGCCATGCCTATCTGCAAAAATCCATATTGATAGTTTTTCCGGGTTGTGCTTGTTTTCTGAAGTGCCTGAGCAGGTCTTGTCATTATATAGTACGAGAGCAGCCTCTAGAGGTGATTTACTGAACACCATGCACACCAGCTCTGCTTTCTCCATTATAATTTGTGGCTTCTAAACTTTGAATATTAATATAGAACTAGAACTGGGCAATGCTATGCTTGAATCGCTTGCAGAACTAGTTTTCACAAGATCTAATTTTGTTGTTATTTAAAATGTAAATTTCATTCATTTCTAAATGTAACTAATTTTATTTATCTGGACTGTTACTTTTTGTTTCCGTTTGAATGTGTCTTATTTGGCACTTTTTCAATGACAACTATTGCTATTATACCAACGAGGACTACCGTTACTAAAACCATTACAAATATAATGGCTACTACTCCAGTAATCAGCATGACTATTATTACAATCATCTAGCGATGGTAAGGTTCAGCGATTCGCATCGGTGCATCGCCATAAAGGTTAACAATGTGACGCACTGATTTACAAAAAAAAAAAAAAGAAAAGAAAAAAAGTGTGTATCGTATACAAGTTGCATTTGTATCACGATGCATAATTAACATATTTGCATCGAAAAAAAAAAAAAACTAATTTATTAATATATAATTATTAGTAAATGTGCTATCCTTTTATTATTTAGATAGTGACCAATATTTTATATGCAGATTTTGCACTATTTGCACTACAATTCTCTATTAGCTATGATAAAATGGTCTAAAAACATCATTGATAAATTTGATTCATTTTGCAGCAAAACAATTCAGTTTTCAGTCTTTTCTTCCTTAAAAAGCCCAAAACAGAACACAACTTGTGTTATGCATGCATACACACACACACACACACACACACACACCATAGTGTTCATATTCCAGTATAAACTGCCACCTTTTCCTAGTTGCATTTCCAGTCTATTATACTAACAATTTAAAGTATCTAAATGTAAAATCTCTATATTCTGAAAGTCGGAAGTTCAAGCCGCAGTATCACCAAGCTGCCAAATGTTATTTTACCTGTGACACGACAATCTACCGGGGCAGGCTCGCAAGCCAGAGCTGTAGAGAAGTCAAACAGGACGTCATGCTGCACGTGTGAGGACGTGCTAATCCCCTCACGAATGAGCTTCAGGGAGCCGGTAGTAGAGCTCTGATTGCACACGAAATTGATGGTGAACGTGGCTTCGGTACCTACAGAGAGAAATGAAGTGAAGGCACTCATCATAAAATATTCTGTTAGATTACAAAAATGACTATTATATGATTTACAGGCACTAAATAGAATGTTGTGGAAACTTTAGGATAAGATTTTGTGCTCCGCTCTTCTGGGAAGATGATGTTCCACTAGATTTTGGAGCGTGCTTGTGGAGATTTATTCAGCCACAAGGGTGTTAGTAAAATCAGGTAGTGATGTGGGTGAGAAGATGAGGAGGCCTGTGGTGCAGTCAGCGTTCACATTCATCCCAACAGTGTTCAATAGGGTTTAACAGCTTTATAGCAGGAGATCTTCCACTTCATGCATATCTTAATGGAGCCAGTTTGGGGAAGAACCGAATATGGATGAAAAAGTCGAGTGCCACAATACTTTTGGTCCTACGGTGAACATCACGTTTTCTTTTTCATTTGGATTCACCAGATTAGCAAAGCGAGTCTCGCTTATTTTTCTTGCTAGTTTTTTTTTTTGGTAATAAAAGTTCACGTGTAGCACCACGGACAGTTCACTAATCGTTCTACGACATCAAATGCAGGGCATCAAACGTGAACCCACCCAGCTGTTTATCCAGCTCTCCTTTGTAAGTTAGAGTAAGCAGGCCATCGGTAGATAACTGCAGAGTTCTCTTCACTCCGACAAAACTGTGAGGCTTGCCGTCCTCCACCACACAGCCCGCAACATCCTTCTTGTCTGCTTTGCACTGCCGGGCTTCTGAGCAGATGTTCACCTGACGGGGACACATGAAAAAAAAAAATCCCGTTCAGGAGTTTTGTTTTTTTTCTTTAAAAACCTCTCAAAAGCAAGTCAGTAAATACATGTTTACTCACAATGAACTCTTTTCCATTAGCAGTCGTCTTGTATCCGTTTTCGGAGGCCAGAGGAAGCAGGTTGAACTCGAAGCCGGTGTTGGGATGCTTTAAAGAACAAGTCTAACACACGCACACACAAACGATTTCATTGTAGTAGTAGTAATTAATAAATAAATGTATGAATAAATAAGATAAAGAAATTATATTATATTATATGACGTTAAATGAAAATGCGTGTGAGTGTGTGCCAGATTATTAATCCAGACTAACATTTTACATGATTTCTACTCTCTATTGAGGAAACTCAATGAACAATTAATGCAATGAGTTTATTAACTCATTACTGTAATACAGATGTAGGTGTGCGTGTGTGTTTTTTACGTTTACATTTCTAAAGATATGATCTATTTAACTGTTCTATTTATATCGGCAGCACACTTTAACAAATGCCTTCATTCCTTCCATCCCCGCTATGTGGAACTGGCAGGATTTTCTCCTTTTAAGAGAAATCTTAGAAGTTCATAAAAAGCTATATAATATAGCACGACCTGGTTAGCGGCTAATGCTAGCGTTAGGATTCTTTAGCGTTTTCATGCATACGCAAACATACACAACCAATGGTCAAAAATTGAAGCGTATTAATTTTTTTGCAAGTGATTTATTCTATTCTACGTTTTTTTTTATATTATACTGTTAACATAACAGTTTATGTAAACTGTTCAAACATCACAAATTAAATAATAATAATAAACTGCATTAATAATAATAAAAATAAAATAAAATAAAAAAAAACGTACTGAACCGCGAATTTGTGAAACGGTACAAGTCTTAAATAAAGCACCAAAATCCGCTATGATGCACACATCCGGCAATTAAAACCGTCCGTGTGGAAACACAGCAAAAGTTCTGTTTGGTGTCCTAGTGATTTACGTCATTTAAAACACCATAATTACTTTAATATATTAACTCATGACTAATCATGTGATTAATAGCGATTAAATATTCAATAAAACGCAACTTCTCACCCTGAACTCAGTGGCTTACCTGATTGGTGTCTACGGCAGTCGAAATGGCGCAGGCTGCATCGGTGTCCCACATGAAGTTTACTACGCAGTCCTGGTCTGATAAGAACCGTGGACCGGATGTCTGCGTCGACACAGAAATTATGTAATTAAAAAAATAACACAACCGTTTTATTATAATACATACATTGTTATATTCCATATTATAGGTAAGTCTGAGTCGATAGGATCCTCACCGCAGGTCCTTCAGAGCAGACAAAGTGAATGCGTGTGATATAGGCGGTCATCTTTCCGTCCACCTCACACGCCGAGCCGTTCGTGTACTCCAGCAGCAGCTGATTGTCCTCTATGATCACAGGGCCCTTTGTAGCTATGCCCAGGTTACTGATGGTTACTTTTTCAGAAGGTATTCCCTGTAAAAAATCCATATGAGAACGGTAAATAATTGGTCCTTGAATCATCTCGATAGCATGTGAACCACATAAATCAATGATCGTTAAATCTCAAATGCTAGGCACACTATATGCCCAAAAGTATTCAGACACCCGACTTTCCCCACCGATATGTGATTCTTATCCAAACTTTAAAAAGGCACACAGTTGTATTGGAAGTGGTTGGATGGAATTTTCCATTCGCTCAAACAAGGAGACCAAAATCTGTTTCAGCATGACCATGCACAAAGCCACTTCCATGAAGATATTCTTTCCATGGGTTGGAGTGGAAGATCTTCCGCAAGCCTATTGAACACCTTTGGGATGAATGTGAACGCTGGCTGTAAATGCTGAATGAGCACAAAATCTGGTGGGACATCTTCCCAGAAATAGAGCTTATTATAAGTGCAAATGAAGAATAATCGTGGAATGGGATGTTCAAAAAGCACATAATCGAATAGCCAGGTGTCCAAAAACTTTTGCCCATGTAGAGTATGCTCTACAATGCTATTTCTAAGGGGAGAGAAAAAAGGCAGAAAATATTACCTGATCACTCTCGTATTTGATCTGGCACACTGAGGCAAGTCGGTCGCAGCCCGACACTGGTCTGAGCGGCTGGCACACGTTGATGTAGTACATTCTCCGTTTTCTTATGTCCATGGCCTCCCAGTTTTCAGATCCGACCGACTTTGACAAGCTGCATGGTGGCGGGGGAAGGGGACGAAGACAACAACAACAACAACAACAAGCAGAGCAGATAATTAAAGCAAACAGAAACGTGTTGGTTATAGTTAACGTTTTTCCAAATAAAAGCAATATGCAGCAAGATCAATTTCACCTTGACAAGTCAAACTGCTGAAAGGTATTGGGGTCAGTAACCACACACTCCTGTGGCCTCTCTGGACAAGCGTACGAGGTGTACCACCGGAAGTTGTAGGTATATTCATCCTCATCCTGGGTGAAACATGATGAGAAACATTCCCTTAGTTTATCAGAAAACAATACAAATTATCATTTTAAAATAAAACGGAGTCAAATAAATTGTATTTACAAAGAATCATTATCATTACTTCAATGAGTAATGTATTTCCATAGTAGAAGTATTATAAGTAATAGTACTAGAAGTCTTAATACTAGGAATAACAGCAGTAGAAGTAGTAGCAACAGTAGTAGTAGATTAGTAACAGAAGAAATAGTAGTAGAAATGGCAACAGAAGGAGGACTATTAAGTATTAGTAGTAAGAGTAGTAACAGTAGTAGGATTTGGAGTAGATGGAGTAGAAGTAGTAACAGTAGTAGAATTAGGAGTAGTAACAGTAGCAGGATTAGGACTAGTAAGAGTAACAGTAGTAGGATTAGGAGTAGATGGAGTAGAAGTAGTAACAGTAGTAGAATAAGAAGTAGTAAGAGTAGTAGAATAAGAAGTAGTAAGAGTAGTAGGATTAGGAGTAGCAACAGTAGTAGAATTAGGAGTAGCAACAGTAGAAACAGTAGCAGGATTAGGAGTAGTAACAGTAGTAAGATTAGGAGTAGTAACAGTAGTAAGATTAGGAGTAGTAACAGTAACAGTAGTAAGATTAGGAGTAGTAACGGTATAAGGATTAGGAGTAGATGGAGTAGAAGTAGTAACAGTAGTAGGATTAGAAGTAGTAACAGTCATAGAATTAGGAGTAGTAACAGTGGAAACAGTAGCAGGATTAGGAGTAGTAACAGTAACAGTAGTAAGATTAGGAGTAGATGGAGAAAAAGTAGTAACAGTCATAGAATTAGGAGTAGTAACAGTAGAAACAGTAGCAGGATCAGGAGTGGTAAGAGTAATGAAAGATGTGTTACATACAGCTGGTGAGCCTCTTCTGAATATTATTAACTCCTCAATATCTTTAGGTCACATCCCTAAACCCCTCATGTTAGCAGTTATTAAGCCTGTCATTAAGTAACCTAATTTGGATCCAAACACACTATCAAATTACAGACCCATTTCAAATCTCCCGTTTATGTTTAAGATTTTAGAAAAGATTGTTTCTGCCCAGTTATGTTCCTACTTACAAGAGAACAATACTTTTAAAGAGTTTCAGTCAGGTTTTAGGCCCCATCATAGCACAGAAACTGCTCTAGTTAAAATCCCTAATGACCTGTTTTTAGCTTCAGACCAAGGCTACGTCGCTCGGTTAGTTTTGCTGGATCTTAGTGCTGCATTTGACACTATAGATCATGATCTTCTCCTAGATCGCTTACAAAATTACATCACATTCAGGGACAGGCATTAAGCTGGTTTAAATCCTACCTGTCTGATCGTTACAATTATGGGGTGCCACAAGGTTTAGTTCTAGGACCCCTGCTTTTCACAATATACATGATTCCCTTAGGAAATATTATTAGAAGGCATGGGATTATCTTCCACTGTTACGCTGATGATACCCAACCATATATCTTTTTGAGTCTGGTTCCTCTCAAGGTTTCTTCCTCATAACATCTAAGGGAGTTTTTCCTTTCCACAGTCGCCATGGCTTCTCATCAGGGATAAACACACATCGTTCACCTTAACTGTTAAATTCTGTAAAGCTGATTTGAGACAATGTCTTGTGAAAAGCGCTATAGAAATAAACTTGACTAGTAACAGTAGTAAGATTAGGAGTAGATGGAGTAGAAGTAGTAACAGTAGCAGAATTAGGAGTTGTAGGAGTAGCACCAGTAGTATAATTATAATTAGTAAGAGTAGAAGTAAAACAGTAGTAGAATTAGGAGTAGTAGCAGCAGTACTACTAGTATTAATAGAAGTAGGAGTAGAACCATTAAATCCTTTAGTAGTTTTATTAAAATATACCTGAAACTCAGGTTTGCCTGGCCCGGCCTCTCGGTCACACAGGAAAGAGATGTGTGTGGAGCGCTGTGTGTGTTCCTCGTTGTTGTACCGAGAGCCGTTTACATAGTCCAGCTCGATCATTCCATCGTAATACGACAGACTGAGGTTAAACTCACCCAGGTTCCAGGAATTAGATTTAGTACTGTCAAAACAAAAACAGGGAAGGTCAGATAAGAACAGAAAACCTTTCCTGAAATCTAAGAAGAACGAGTTTGTGTGGAAATGAAGAGTTCTCTTGCCTCTTATCCACCTGACAGGCTCCTGATTTCTCAGGGCAGTCTGCAAACTTAACATTCCCACAGACGTTAATAAAGTAGTCGTATTTGTCTTTGGAGATGTTGTAGTATCCTCCATCGGCCTTCCTCAGCGGGGTCAGGTCAAAGGAAATTCCTAGAAAAAAAAAAAAAAAAACAAGAACATATTTGTTTAAAGTTTTGATGCAGAGAGAGATGATTTTTATTTTAAAGGAGCAGCTGGTCATTTTTAGAGCCATGAGGGATCAAAACAACGCTGAGCCGAACCAGGAGTCTTAAAGAATGGTGATCAGTATGGGGTAGAATAAATTAACACAATACAGCTGAGCATAATATTAATATATGCTGCTTTATGAACATCCCATTCCACATTTAGGCTGTTATAATAACCACCACACTTCTTGGGAGATGTTCCACTAGATTGTGTGGAGATTTGGGGAGATTCATTCAGCCACAATAGTGTAAAGTCAGGTACTGAGGTGAGGTGAGTAGGCCTGGGGTGCAGTCAGAGTTCACATTCATCCCAAAAGGTGTTCAATAGGTTTATAGCTCTATAGCAAGAGATCTTCCACTCCAACCCATGTGAAGCATATCTTCATGGAGCCCAAGCTCAAGTAAAGTGAGGTCCTATGCAATTGTGTGTCTACAAGTTTGGGGAAGAACCGCATATGGGCTGGGCAGGTTGGTTGCATAGGTGTCCCAATACTTTTGGCCATATAGCGTATCTTTGAAAGGATTATTATACATGAATTTTCTTTTCTCTTGAAATGTCATTATGTCAGTGAGATGATGGTGGGCGGTTTTGAGGTGGTGCGCTACCTGCGGTGGAGTTTTCCACTTTGCAGTCGTCGCCCTTTGTTCTGGTGAGCACGCAGGCGGCGGCGGTCTGCCACTCGAACTCATAAATGCAGCCGTCGCTCGACACGCTCCTCATGATGGGGGCGCTGTCCATGTCTCCGGGCTTACACTTTAAAGTAATGATACTTTTAATCTTCATGTTTTTCCTGCACACGTCGCCATCAGTGTAGATGAGCCTCAGGTCCGTCCCGGTCTGGTCTTTCTGTGGTGATGAGAGGAACTGACCCAGGCTAATAGAGTTTTCTTTCCCTGATGAAATAACACAATTAGGAAAACAGTCACGCTCTACAGCCGTGAGGCTTCATTTTCTTTCATTAAGCAACAAGAAACGTATAGACACCAAGCGTCGGTGATACCGTAAAGTATTTACACGCACAAAAATTTTTTTTTACATCAAAAGCATTTATAGGGAGTAAACAAGTAAACAGCACCCGTGACCGGAGGATGAAAACAAATTCACACACAAATTAGTTTTAAATGTGTCTTTACACAATTAAATTTTATAAATAAAAAAAATGTTAGGATGCATCATTTAAAATACAAAAAAAAAAAAAATAAATTTAATTGAGCATATAAATAAATGAAATACATGCACATTTTTTATTTAAAAAAGAAAAGTAAGTAAATAATTAAAAAAAAAATATTTAATGATTTAATTATGTTAATTAATCAATTAATTAATCAATTAGTTAGTTAGTTAGTTAGTTAGTTAATTAATTATTTTATTTATTTATTTATTTCCAAAGCATAAACAGATTCATTGATAGACACATTAATAGGTAACTAGATGCACAGATAGATAGATAGATAGATAGATAGATAGATAGATAGATAGATAGATAGATAGATAGATAGATAGATAGATAGACAGACAGACATTAAAAAATAAAGAGACAGACAGACAGGACGTGTGACCTTAACACTTCCGCAGACTTGGTATTAATAATACAGCAGCATTTATACCTGTTGTAAAGGTGATGTAACATTAACACTCACCCACAGCGCATAGTGCTGCATTTTCAGGACACGAGAACGTCTCCTTCTGCTTAATGATTTTATTACACACGTTAACGTAGAACATTTTTTTGTCCTTCTCGGGAGAGTTGGCATCCACCGCCACCCAGTTCTGTTGTGTTTCAGATGCTGAAAGACAAAAAAAAAAAAAAAAAAAAAAAAAGACACCAGATGTAAAGATAATTTATTAAGCAGGAAAAAAAAAATCTAATAAGATGGCGATCATGTTTCATACTCCACTACTGGCTAACTGCTGCTCTGAGGGGATCACATGCACAGCATGAGCTCCTGCCCTACGCTGGTTGTGTTACAGAGAGAGATGTGTGGATTAAAGTATGACTAAAAACTTAAACATGATCCCTGATGTCATAATAACGCTGGATAATATGACCAAACAACTCGGATGAAGGACTTTTATCCTCACGGTTTTGCTATTTGTCTCATACAATATTTGATAATGTTAAAAATGACATTTTATAGCACAGGTCCCCAACCACTTGGGGCGTGGAGGTGTAGCTACCAGGTCACATGAACGTTCTCAGAAAAATGTCTATATGATATTACACTGTATAAATTGTGTGTTTTGAACTTTGGTGACCCCCAGCATTATAGATAAAAATAGCTTTTACCTGTGTAGCGAGTGAGACGGGACAGGTCATAGTGCATTTTGCCATCTGTGACTCTGCACAGCAGGTCTTTGGTTTTCTTTACACACGCGTATGACGTCTGCCAGTTAAAGTAATATGTGCAGTCAACCTCCCCTGTGAACACGGGAGAGCCGTTCCCTGCAAAAAAAATAGTAGGAAATGAACTTAGATTAGAAAACAAAATGATAAGAAATTTCAGCAGCTCCTGTCACCACAGTGAACTACATTCAAAGTGAAATATAATAAAGACTAGAAGAGGCCATTCAAGTGTAAAACTATGTGTGGCTAGAGAGAAGGATCAAGCTTTCTTTCCTAGACTGTGAAATTACACACACACACACACACACACACACACACAAACATACACACACACTTACTTCATCCCAGGGGAATGACAGGAGGTACAATTTCAATTATTAATATAGAAAAACATGAGTTTAGTCTTAGAGGTACGACTGAATGACTGTGTGAATAAATTAATGACTACTAAGTGAATAAATTAGTGAGTTACTGAATGAACGAGTGAGTAAGTGAGTTACTAACTGAGTAAATTAATGACTACTGAGTGAGCAAGTGAATGAATGAGTTACTGAGTGAATCAGTTACTGAGTGAGTCAATTAATGAATGACTGAGTTACTAAATGAATGAGTGAGTTAATGACAGGGAGTTATAAAAAACAGTTAGTTAATGAATGAGTGAGTAAGTGAGTTGGTTAATGAATAAGTGATGGAGGGAGTGGGTTAATGAATGAGTGAGGGAAAGAGTTGGTTAATGAATACGTGAGGGAGGGAGTGGGTTAATGAATGAGTGAGGGAAAGAGTTGGTTAATGAATAAATGAGGGAGGGAGTGGGTTAATGAATGAGTGAGGGAGGGAGTGGGTTA
>JAAIIK010000056.1:2390599-2403482 GCA_014706435.1 Silurus glanis | reverse complement strand
GGAGGTGATTAGTAGGTGGAGGACAGGTGGAGGTGATTAGTAGGAGGTAGAGGCTGAACGAGAGTGTTGAGTGAAGGAGGGAGGCGTGGCTGGTGGCTCCCTGACGCAATGTTTATAGTTAGTTAGTTCGCTTCTATTAAAAACAATACAAACAACCCTCACGCTCGGCCGTTAGGTCAGTGCAGTTTCAGAGATGTTATAACGTCATTACAAATCACACCTGGACCGTGTCAGAATCACTCAGATCTTTGCACTTGCAAATTTCTCCTGCTTCTAACACATTAACTTCAACACCTCACTGTTCAATTGCTTCCTTATATATCCCAAACCTTGACAGGTGCCATTCTAACGAGATGATGAATGTGACCTATGATCTGTGTGTGCGAGCCTTGTAATAATAATAAATAAATAATAATTATTAGGGGTGACCCCATAGTCGAAGATTCGATGCTTCGAAAATCTCAGTCAAATTACATCTGTGAGTAAATCCAGCGATTCCTGTGACAGATTTAAGTTTTACTTTCCATCCATGAGTGACACAGGAGCATCTTGGTGGCAGAGATTTAAATATTCAACAATGTCTGGGAGATTCAGTAAATCTATATTCTATTCTATTCTATATACTTTGTATATTCATTTTTGTTTGTTTTTTGGTGCATCAATGTTGCGCTGTACCCGAAAGTCCTAATTCATAGGCCGATTTCATTTGATTCTGCCAAGATGTGAAATGTAAATCCTGTCTGCAGTGTGGCCTTTCTGCAGATTCTTATTTGTTTAGGTTTATTGATCCAAAATGTTTATATACATTTTCTTCTTTATTATGTGTGTTGTTCTGTACAAATGAGGCTTTAAAATGTTATGAGGAATCGTTTTTCGACTGGGCAAGACTTAATAATAATAATAATAATAATAATAATAATAATAATAGTAAAAAAAAAAAAAAATCAATACAAAAAACTATTTAATTTGAAAAATTCTGTGCACGTCAAAATGACAAGAAATTTCAATGATCCAATTTTTGGCGTGCGAATTTAGGCCAATGGCGAAGCGTCTTGGATTCCGGGGGGAAAGTAGACACTTTCAGATGTTAAAGCAAATAAATTTTTTAAATGTTCTATGTGAAAAGTATAATCTTTTACAATTCAATTCGATGTATTTTTATTTGAAGAGCGATTTTAACAAATAGATATTTTCTCAAAGCAGCTTTACATAGATATTTACACGGTACACAGCTTTACACGATAATAAAAGTATGTACAAATTTGTTCCCTAAACAATATACAATACAATAATGTTTTACACGCAATGCAAAGTAAAGCATGTGACAGATATACTGTAACATTATAATGTACTTACGTTGGTTCAAAGGCCATTTGTTTTCAGTGCTGATCCTTGTTTTGGGTCTTCAGTCTTTCCTTCTGTACTAGAGCCCCTAGAAATGTCTTTATCATCATTTAATGACACGTCTTCCAGATATCCATGTAGCATTTCCTCCATCTTTGACTGTGTTTGTATGTGAGATTCGGCTCCGTATACGTTCCGTACAAATGAATTGGACGTGATTTCCGTTTGACGGCCTAGCCCTTGCCGAAACCGTATTCCAAGCACCGTGTCTATGTAGTGTGCATGTCCAGCATCAACCAACTCTTTAGCAACATTCCTGTTGGACGCAACAATGTCAACCTCCCACTGTGCCTCTGAAACATACTGCCTGAAGTGTATCTTAAGAGTTTTTTGATACATTAACTGTTGGAAAAACATAGCAGCCTGGTTGGTCCACTGCACCCCATCGGCTGGCTTGATTCCTCTCAGCAAGCAAGGATAGGTGATTTTTGGGTATCTGGCCAATTCAACAGGAAGAGATCTAATTTTGAGGACATCTTGGCTTGCCAAACGTACACAATACCCATAATCGATGAGATTAACAATTACTGATATGTCGTCACATTGTAATATCTCAGCTCTGCACCATTTCTTCTTTTCTTCAGACCATACCAGGCAGCCGGTACCAGAAATCAAATGAGTCTCTGGCAATGGAATCAAGTCCTCTGGTAGGTCTTCAAGGGCATTTGATACGACACTCATGATGAGAAGCAGGTCCTCAAGGACAAGGTAAAAATCACCAGGTGTGGTAACTGCTGCTGCAAATCCTGAGTATTCGTGATTTTTTCTAACAGGTGCCAGAAAAAGATGACATATATCCTCTACTTTGTCCATTGGCTTTTCCGGGGGAATTACTGTGGGTGCAGGGCAATCGTACTCTGAATGTGGTTGATTTGCAACAGACTGACCGCTTTTCACACAAATGTCCTGTCCATCTACACTCCCAGGCAGGGCAGTTGAGCTATTTGAATCAATCCGACCACATGATTTGTTAGATACATTTAAAAGTTCCTTCTCTACAACACTGATATGTATTTCAGGCTTCTGTGGCAAACTGCTTTCGCAACCATGTTGTGTTTCCTCACGTTTACGTCTTCTCATTGTTCTTAATTTCTTCATGCAGTCTATGGCTCTTGTGGCCTGCATCTTCTCTAAGGATTTCTTTTGAACCATTTTACTGCCATTGGTTCCACTTTCTAGTGTTTCTTCTACAATGCTGGCTACTTCAACTGCAGTCTTATCACAGATACGTCTAAGGGAAGTGCCATCTTCATGCTCTTGCCTTTGTTTGGAGTGGCCTGAATCTGAAACAATGACTTCAGGATCAGATTCTCTTGACTCATGCAAAGGCTTAAGTCCCTGAATGTTCACCTCCCATGCATAGCCAAGATTCTTCACAAACTCCACCATCAGAGTTTGGTCATATGGATCACTGAGAAAAGACTCAACTTCCTCCAAACTGTATGGTTTTAAAAGTTTACAGTGAATGCTTAATCTTGCCTTGGAAAGAAACTTGCTAGGTAATGTGTACATTTTCTTCTTTTCGACCATTGCTGTATTTCCATAGTCAACGAATTCAACTATTAGGTGATCCCTGGATGCTACACTGTTGACCGCAGCTCGATATAAGGCCAAGTCTTCATTAAACCTAGCAGCAACCAGATCCCCTGCTTTTATATTTGAGGGTATACTTTGCAGACTTTCAGTGAAAGAGATGCTGTTTAGCTCCTCCCTCATTTTAAGAAGATCTTCTTCATCCTTTTCCATTTGAATAAAGAAGCTGTGGGCAGAGTTAGAGTGTGAAATAAACCCTATGCTTCTGAAACCTGGTGCAATTTTGATTGCTGGTAAATCACAAATATTTGGCAACACCTTCGAAGGCTGTACAATGAAAATGGTGGCCTTGTCTTTCTGACGTTGCTTTGTGGACTTTGTACTGTGTTTTTCTTTGCTCCAGCCATTTTTCGCAGGGTTTTGTGGATATTCAGATTTAGATGATTTCTTTTGACAATACTGTTCATCTCCCTGCATGACTTTGCTATAGCCTGGGTTTCTCTGTGATTTGACCACACGATATCGTCCCTTGGTATTAGATACATTTAAAGGATTTTTCAAGGATTTCCCGGCTTGTCCATGAATTGCAAACATCTCTCTTACTTTTGCATTGATATGAATGTCACCATCAAACAGGTCACAAAGAAAATGCCCACTGCTCTTTGTTTTTAAAAACTTAGCTCGAAGTTCCTTGTTGAGAATAGCCTTCTCAAGCCATGTATTAACTTCAGACAAATTCTCCTCCTCGGAAATACGTAAAAGACTACATCTTAACGCTTGCATGGGTGTAATAAGCAAATCTGTTGCCTCTATAGGGATAGGTAGCACATTCCTTTTTTCAGCAACCTGCTTGCTTCCATAATCTACAAAGAATACATTAGAGTGTAGACTGGACTGAGCAGACCAAACAAATGACCTGTACCACTTGCCGTCTTCAGAATATTTGGCCAAGCATAAACTGCCAGGTTCACCAGAATGTGTCTGACTCAATAACTCTTCACGTACTTTCATAGCTCCGTCCATAAGCTGCTCAATAATTTCCGTATTTCTGTCCAGTTGGAGATAAATTTCCCAAGGGCTGACAACATGAGTGGGATACACCAATTCTTCATTCCCAATCTTAATGTCAAAAGAAGAATAAACAAAAGAGCATGGATAGACAGATGGAAGTAGCTGGTTTGGACTCTGTATTTCCTTGGCAACACCATTCTTTATGAGATGTGTGGAAGCTCTTTGAAAATGTGTGTACAAGTCAACCAGACTGCACAGGCCTTCATCTGAAGCAAAGCCCTGGGAGTAGATTTTGCATTGCAGATTCCAACTTTTAGAAGTAAATTTTTTCAGCAAGGTGGTTGCTTTAACAGACCACATGTCTCCTCCAAATGGGTCAGTCAAGTTGTACAAACTACACTTGAATGCTTGCTTTTCAAGCTCAAGAAACTCAGGATTTATTGCTTGAACTTTCTTCAGCTTTTCCTGCACAACATAGCCATAATCAACTAGAATCACCTTAATGTTCGGACCGTTCCCTCCAAGAATGCATCCCCTGTACCACGTATTATCCCTTTGCAACTGGACAGCACAACATACACTTTGGGGCTGCAACACCAATGTATTTGTCAGGTAAAATGTTTGCAGTCTCTCCATTAATCTGTCCAAGTCATTCTTGGTTTTCTTGTTCTGGCACCAAAAATCTGACGGAGAACTGATATGTGAACACTGGACACTAATAACATCTCCTGGTTTGAATTTCTGGCTTTTGAAAATTTCTCCAGCAGTGCAGTTTTCTGTCTCAGTGTGGACTTGTTTGTCTGTGGCAATTGTCTTTTGCCTTATGCTAGGCAGGTTTTGTGACATACTTTTACAAGGCATCTTATCAAGCAGTTCTCCTGTAGATTTATTGCATGTTTTTTTTTTTCTTCCTCCTACAGATGTTCCAGGAGCATTTATCGCATTGTAGGTCCAGTATTCTGCCATATTCGCACTAGTCAAAAGTGTTGCAAGACTTTTATGCTTCTCACACCCTTTTTCCAACAACTCCACAACAAGCACATCATTCCTTTTATAAATGACGTGAACCAGGAACGCTTTATTTGAGGTGGTTGCCCTGAAAAAGTCTGTTGTGGAAGCTGTCCAAACATCTCCCAGTGGAATAACATGAGCTAAGGAACAATTGAAAACAAACGCTGGTTCCACAGTAAACTCAACAGGAATTTTCTTTATCAACATGCTTGGCACCTTTTCTGTGTTTCCAAAATCGATAAAAAACACCTCAGCACCATATTTAAGAAGATCCACCACGATTGCTCGGTAGTAATGCATGTCTTTTTCATACATGGCGCAGCATAATTGACCAGGCACTGGATCTTCAAGGATCTCATCGTTTAATTGTATTCTACTAAACCGATCGGTCAGTTTGTTCATCATGGCCACAAATCGATCGTTGGTCCTTGCTGTTCTCATCCAGAAATCATGAGGACTCTGCACATGTTCAATGTAACCCTCAAACACAGAGCCATTTGAGATTTCCACAGTTTTCGTTTCATTCAGGATGGAACTCCAGTGGTGCAAATGAATGTGAATATCATTGCTTGCCATTTTATTGACTTCTTTAGACTGCACTGTTTGGGAAGGTACATATTCAACTACATCGCTGAGCGTAACTGAACAGACATTCTTTTCTTTGCCCTTAACTGTAATCACAAGCTCCTTACCCAGGACTCCTTTTCTGAGCAAGACCAGTTGCTGGTTATATGTGGCTTTGTCTTCTTCACCCGAACAAGAAAGAGAACATGGGAAAGCCATGACTGGTCTCAGGAGAAATTCTGAGGGTAACTGAAAGAGGTTTTTAACATTTACAGACTCACAATACCCATAGTCAACAAACACAACTCGAACTTG
This sequence comes from Silurus glanis, assembly GCA_014706435.1. Classification (NCBI taxonomy): domain Eukaryota; kingdom Metazoa; phylum Chordata; class Actinopteri; order Siluriformes; family Siluridae; genus Silurus; species Silurus glanis. The sequence goes on along the minus strand of JAAIIK010000056.1, from coordinate 2,397,644 downwards.
GGAGTTAACAGGAAGGCACTGCACTAAACCTCTGTGCCATTTCTCATCTTTGCCTCTGATCGCACATAGTAAGCCAATATTTTCTCCGGATTTGGCTCTGAAGTCACTATTCCTCGACTCGCACAGGAGTGCCAATTTGTCCGACATCTCTTTTAGGTCCTTTGCAGCAGAGGACAACTGGCAGTAAAATAACCCAGGATTTATGGCAGCAACTATTTTAATGTTTTCCTTCTGTCCAACAGCCAACTTAGAGCCCCCAAGCGAAAGAACATTTTCATAGCCACACAAATCTGAGGATTTAAAGGAGATTTCTTGTGCAATTTGCTTATCAACGAGCAGATCTGGGACAGACTCACAGCTTTGTTGAATTGGTACTTCAATCACCAGTTCCATCAGTAGCAGAAATGTATCGGTATCCACATGTCTGCCTAAGTTCAGTCTTAATAAATCTTTTGTTATTTCTGGCACTTCCAGAATAAGAACCTTGCATGGCAGAAGACCATGGATGTATCCTTTGATATGTCTGCCAATCAAAGAGGAGAAATAGGCCTCCGATGTTTGGTCCCAGAAATCCTGAACTGGCAGCACATTAGCAATGAACCCACAGATGATCTTTGGTGGAAGCATTAGTAAGGAATCAGAAACTGTAGACAAATGGTTGGGACTAACAGTGAGAATGTTTCCATGATCCAGCAGGAACACATCAAACAAATCTCCTGATTTGTCCTGAGCCCTTCCTCTGTACCAGTAGCTAGATAGCAAATCTTCCACCAAGCACAAGTCTCCAACTTCCACAGATACAGTTGTTTTAGGGACATTCTGAATTTCCACTTGAAGAATGTTGTAATCCAGCTCACAGATGGTAGCATATTGACCTTGAAAGTGAATTAATAAATTCCCAGGACTGCAGTCACAGTGTGTTAATTTTAGGTCCACTGGCCAGAGGGCGCATGGAGCAGGAACCTTTGAATCCTCACTTAATGTACTTGACCTAAAAGAACATTAAATATTTTTAAAAAATTTTCAAAAACTTAAAAGTCCAATGCGGTTTTGGAGAAAAAACAAGGAAGGAAAAGGAAAATTACTCTACATATTAAGCAGAATAGAACAAAAGCCAAGCCTGTAGGATATGTTTAATCAATATGCATTTTCTAGGATGTAGCATCGATGATGTCATTGAAATATTCAACATAAGCTCAGGGGATTGATAAGGCACAAATAAGTGCCTACAAGATGAGAAAGAATTATAGTCACAATAAGTAAAGTCAAGTTTATTTCTATAGCGCTTTTCACAACGGACATTGTCTCAAAGCAGCTTTACAGAATTTAACAGTTAAGGTAAACGATGTGTATTTATCCCTGATGAGCAGCCGTGGGGACTGTGGCAAGGAAAAACTCCCTTAGATGTTATGAGGAATAAACCTTGAGAGGAACCAGACTCAAAATTGGAACCCATCCTCATTTGGGTGACATCAAGAGTGTGATTATAGACTTTAATCAATACAGAACACTGGAGAGTGAGAACTAACATGAGGACTGGAATGAAAGATTATGAGTAATGTTCTTTCTACAGTCTTATACAGTCATTTGAGATTATGGAACCAGGAGCTACTGAGCAACTCAAAATAGCTCAACATCTGAGCTCATCATAGATCCAACACCAGCTTCTCCATGCCAGAGCCTTTAAATACTCAAAGAATCCAAACTCTACATGAAATAATTATACTTTTAAAAAGGGAATTTAATGAATAAGCCACCTGAAGTAATCTTCAAAAGTAAAAAATGTGATCTTCAACTGTGTCCAAGATTTATTTCATAATAAGAATAACATTAATCTACATTACTCACAATGCTCTTCAAGAATACATGCTGACAGTGGTGAAGTGGGATCTAGCATCACTGGTCTCACAAAACAACCCCCCATAATAACAATTAGGATTAATGCCCTAAAGTGCGTAATATTTCCAATTTAACATCCAACACTAACCTGGAAGTTGTTTATTTTGTTTGGAAGAATGTTGCTATTTGTGCAAATGATGAATAATAGGATACTAGAGATACTACACACACATATTATATGTATCAAAAGTGACAGTGTATCAAGAGTTGCCATTTGGTGAAATATATAACTCAAATGTTAATATTATATTCAAAAAAGAAAGTCACATTTATTTGGAAAAAAAAAAACAAAAAAAAAACATTTTAGACTAATTTGTAATTTAGTGCAGAATAATTGATATCGATTGCAACATTTTTGTTTTACAACAATACAGAAATGTTCATTCAATCAAGTCTGCTCTGATTTTCAGTTCTGATTTTTCTTTACTGCAAAATATTGAGCTTTTTGCTAAACTTTCCAACCTGACATGGGTCCTTTTTACCATGCAGAAAAACAGCACTATTCTTAGCATGAAATCGCTTACAAAACCTGAAAGACTGAAATGCACTACGAAATGGGTTTAAAGTAAAATGGTCTCTTACTTGTCTGCCTGTTTCCGGTCCATCTCATCCGAAAAAGCTTCACGTGCAAGACCAGACATCTGCAAAAAATGGAGACAAAACCGTCAATGTTCTCTCTATCTCAGTCAAAACTTATTATTAAAGAAATCATTTCATTCACTGCAGTGAAAAATAGGTTTTTCAGACACTGCAGAATAGCAGTAAACATAAAGAAAACATCTGTGTTGATTTTTTATTCCCACAAGCCATCAGACTCGCTCCTAGTTTAAGTCAACGGAAAATTTCATGCTACCACATTCAAACATCCTGTACAATTGCATACGTTAGACAATTGGCTGAAAACGTCTCAATACTTCTGTCCTTCTTCTTCTTTTTCATTTGGCTGCTCCCATCATGCCACTCTGTCCTCTACATCTGCCTTTTTCAAACCAACTACCTGCATGTCTTCCTTCACCACTCCTCCTTGGCCTTCCTCTTTTCCTCCTGCCTGGTGGAGCCATCAGCAGCATTCTTCTACTGATATACCCCATGTCCCTCCTCTGCACATATCCAAACCATCTCAATCATGCCTCCAGTCTCCAAAGCGTCCTACGACATCCTGTCCATCCTCATCACTCCCAAAGAACATCTCAACATCTTCAGCTCTGCTACCTCCAGCTCCACCTCCTGTCTTTTACTCAATGCCACTGTCTCTAATCCATACAACATCTCAGGTCTCACCACAGTCCTATAAACTTTCCCTTTCACTCTCACAGATACTCTTCTATCACAAATCACTCCTGCTATCACTCTTCTCCACACACTCCACCCTGCCTGCACACTTCTTCACTTCTCTAACACATTACTTTGCACTGTTGATCCCAGGTACCTGAACTCCTCCACCTTCTCCACCTCTTCTCCCTGCAACCTCATTCACACACATGTACTCTGTCTTACTCCTACTGACTTTCATTCCCCTTCTCTCCATACAGTGTAAATGTAAATATACAGTAAATGACATACGATTGTTAATCAGTCATTAGGACGCCATTTTGATTCCATAATTAGCCATGGCCAGGTTGCATTAAATATAGAGGACTCGCTTGAAGTAAAAGGTTTCCTGTGAACATGTTGGTATCAGTTTACGAAGCCTCCGAGAGAAGTCAGAAATCACAGAAGGAAGAGAGTAGAATTGTTTTACTTTCACTTTCAATGCCTCGAAGGAAAACAGAGAAGGTTAACAAGAGACCTAGAGAGGAAAAATAACCGTTAGTCACCTAGGCAACACCGTGCAGTACGTTTCGCGCGCAGTCACAGTTTTAAATTTGTGACTAGCTTGCTAGCCTGTTCAAGTCGGAATGCAGCTCTAATAAATACACAATGACAATATAAAATACGAACAATACATCCCGACAAACCTAAGGTTTCCATTAGAAGTATCCGTACTGTATTCTGAGGCATTTATTTTAAAATATTTACCTCAGAAAAAAGGCATAACGAGAGGACCGTTCTCAGTTTCATCCACCTGAAGGGACAGAACTTTACCCACAAAGCGACGCGCTGAAGGCGGCGTTCAAATTCCCGACCACAAAACTAGTTCAATAATCGTACAAAAATTAACAATTACCGATGTAACTTACTTTTTTTTTTGTAAATATTAAAACCACTTTTAAATAGTGACCTATCTAAAGATCAACCATGAAGAAGAAACTCATGTAGATAGTTTACATGAACATTCCCACTGTACCATAAGGAACCAAAATCACCATCTTTTTTTTTCTTTCTTCGAAATAACAATGAATATCGAATAATATTTGATAGCTTTAAAATAGTCAAATGTTTTTTTTTTCCAAGTCATGTCTTTAATTTGTAATAATAAGAGTGGAGTATCTAGAATATTTGCTTTATTTCGTACACAGAGTTCATAGAGAGCTCAGAGTAAATTGTTTTTAATCTGTATTTCTTAAATGATTTACATTTTAATTTGTTTTTATATTTATCACTTTAATTAAAGAAATCTATATTAGATATAATGATCGAATCCACACAAACATGTTTTCCCCAGTGTAGTTTTTAATGTAGTTGATCAAGACTCTTGATAAGATTGTGCCGCGATCTACAGTGAAGTAAACTATCTAACCTACTGAAAGGTTATATAAATGTATCGGCCCAAAATAAAGTGATTTTTACCTTGTTTCCTCTAGGTATAACAGTCTTACACACTCACTGTTTAATACAGGAACAGGAACAATTATGTGGCAGTAGAACAATGTGAAAGATCGAACAGACACAGGTCAAGAACTTCAGTTTATGATCACATCAAACATCAAAATGAAGGAAATATCTGATCTTTGTGTCTTTCACTGTAGAATGATTCTTATGATATAGTAAATAAATACAGTATGTGCCCATGATAGCCTCTGATTTCTGTTCTCGGCTAATAGAGGAGAGGAATTTGATGTGGTCCTTTGCTGTTGCAGCCCATCCACCTTAAGGTTTTATGTGTTGTGGAGTCTGAGATGCTTTTTTGGTCACCATAGTTATAATGCTTGAAGAGAAGTGGTAGCTCAAATGTTAAGGCTCTTGGTTAGTGAGTGGAAGGTCAAGAGTTCAAGCTCCGGCTGTTGGGAACTTGAGCAAGGCCCATAACTGTCTCTAATCTCGGGGTGCTTTATCATGAATATTTTGTGTGTGTGTGTAAACTCTAGAGACTGTTGTAAATAAAAATCCCAGATCAGCTTTTCCTGAAATACTTAAACCAGTTAATCTGGCACCAACAATTATGCTGTGATTAAACGCTATTTCTTCAATTTGTTGTTTAATGTGATGATGAATTGAATCTCTTGGACTGTATTTGGATGAGGTTTTGCAGTTTGCTCCTGCCACAAGATCGGCTGATTAGATAAGTGCATGAATGTGCGGGTGTTTATTGTGTTTATGTATTGTCCATGAAGGCAGGTGTTATTCCAGCAGGTTGCTTAATGTTTGTTTGTGTTTGCCCACTAAACTCCATTAGTTTGTGTTACCCCCTCCACTTTCTCTGGCTAACCAGCAATCCCATGTTTGTGCTCTGAGTGTAATTTTGCCAAAAAGTATGCACATTTTAACAACACTTTGTGTTGTGTTTATCTTATGTGGTGGCATGGCCAGGATTGAATTTTAGTATGAGATAAATAAATTTGTTTATAATTCAAATTACAGCATGATCTGTACAAATAAACTGATAAATATGAAACACCTTTACAAGCACAAATATCTCCAGTTCAGGCAAATTCAGGTAATAGATTTTGGTGTGTGTTTGTGGGGATCTGTCCATTTAGCTACAAGAGCATTAGTGAGATCAGGTACTGATGTTCAATAAGGAGGTCTGGGGTTCACTCAGTGATCCAATTTACCCCAGAGGAATTCATTGTGGTTGAGGAGGTCAGGGGTCTTCTGCGGGACACATTTTTTTCCACTTCAACCACAACACACCATGTGTTTATGGACCTTAATATATGTACATTTTGATGCTGGAACAGTGTTTGGGTCTGTTAGTTCCAGTGAAGGAAAACTGTAATGATACAGTGTGTAAAGTTATCTTACAAACTTTGAAGCAACAGTGTGGGTAAGGATCATATCTGGGTGTGATGTTCCATATACCTTTAACAACATAAGTCTATATTTTTTTGTAGTCTGTATTGCAGTACTTTTTTTATTATTCTATTTTAAGTGCTTGATTGTACGGCACTTTGAACTACCAAAAGCAGGAAATTGCTCCATAAATAAAGCTTATAATGACTGGGAATCAAACGAAGTACAACATGAATAAGAATCAAAATCTTTCTACTAGAACGAAGAAATTCTCTTCAATTGGGGACGAATCAGTGCACTTGCACAAACAGCCAAAGGATCCATAAGGTTACTGTAAAGGGTTAAACTCATGTAAATAATATTTGGTCTGCTACAATGGCTTAGGACTACAATTGCTCTGAACAGTTTTGCATCCAAGTGTCCATCAGTGAACAGTCAATTACCTCAAAAATGAAAGAACTATAATGAAGTGACATTGTGAAGGTTAATTTCTGAGTCTTGTTTCTCTTAAGGTTTCTTCTTCAGATCATCTAAGGGAGTTTTTTCTTGCCACCATCACCACTGGCTCATTCATTAGGGAAAAACTTATAAGGAACAAACTTAGAGAAATAAGCACTAACTTATACATTCCAACTTCATAACCTCTTTATCTCTGTAAAGCTGCTTTGAAACGATGTCCATTGTTAGAGGCACTTTACAAATAAAACTGAACTGAACTGAACTGAACTGAATTGAACTGAAATGAATTGAATTCCCCTTTGAGTCTGGTTCCTCTCAAGGTTTTTTTTATATATAGTTATATATAATTCTTCTTCTTCTTCTTCTTCTTCTTCTTATTATTATTATTATTACTATAATCACTATTATTATATACCATGTTGGACAAAACATTCCCATTATACATGAGTCTGTAGTAAACATGTTTTTTTTTTTTTTATTAGGATTTTCTCAGTACAGTGAAATGATGCAAAAAGTCTTCTCCATGGCACACACACACACACACACACACACACACACACACACACACACACAC
>JAAIIK010000056.1:2374269-2388139 GCA_014706435.1 Silurus glanis | reverse complement strand
CTATCTATCTATCTATCTATCTATCTATCTATCTATCTATCTATCTAGCATATTTGTCTTTTTTTTCTCAGACTATACGGCAAAAATTCCCTCTCCTGACCACTCGAAGGCTTGGCACTAGAGGCCATTCAAAGTAAGGAATGCACTTTATCCATCCATCCATCCATCCATCCATCCATCCATCCATCCATCCATCCATCCATCTACTATTATAAAGTCTTTAAGTGTCTGTGTTAATACCTTAAAGTCTGTTTTCAGTGCATTTCTCTCTCTCTTTTTTTTTAGGTATCATTACTACGGGATTGGGATTAAAGAGAGCAGTGCGTATTATCATTCAGTGTACTCAGGAAAAGGTCTGACCAGGTAAATCTAAAGCTCAAAGTCCTTCAACTTTTCAGTTAATGGTAAAGAAAAGAAGTAAATGAATAGTAAATCAAGGAAAGTTTCCTGTATTGGGGAAAATTGTGATAGAATACTGTGGAGTGAAAATTCGAGTGAAAAGTTTACATCCTGCATGTTTTTTAATGAAAGTTTTTTGTTAAATATACCGCTGTTTTATCTACAGATTGATCAACAAGTCTTAAATATGAAATTATCCTAGAATAAAGCAAAAAAAGTTAGAAAGTTGGAAAAGATAAAAATAAACAAATATTATCCTATCAATGTCCAGGTCTGTTCGGGAGCAGAATTAAAATTTACAGCATATTGGAAAAAAAATGAATTGATTACTATAAATATTGTAAATAAATGAAAGGATTTGATAGCTCAAAATTTATGTATGCTACACAATATACACAAACTGACAAATTCCTGTTTATTTGTTGGCAGATGTGACACAAAGTTGCTTGTTTTCTATTCTTTTTAATTATATTTTTAGCAAACTTTTGCACCTGACTGTGAAATATGTATTTCTTTTTTTTTTTATTTGCATTTTAAATTAATTAATAATTATTCTTATCAATCCATCACAGATTCTCTGGGAGCAAGCTCAAAAACGAGGTTAGGATTTATTTATTTATTTATTTATTTACAGTTTTAGCCAAAACTGTGTCATTATTACATTTCTCTATTTCTTGCACTATGTACATAATATAAATAAAGGAAAGAATATGAACGAATATAAAAAAAAAAAAAAATCATGTTTCAAATATGATTTTTGACAATGAAATAAAAGAGACGGTGTGTTAAAACAAATCTTTATATCTATATCCATATGGAAATGCATCTTGTTTGTAATCCACAGGGAGGATTCACAAGAAAATATTCTCTCAGCTCTAAAACAGGAACGCTGCTCCCAGAATTCCCAAGTGCACAACATTTATTGCTTCACGAATCCATTTCGAAAGAAAAGGTTTGTTTATTTTGGGTCCTGATAACACTGAGCATAAAACAATTAGGGGATGTGTGTATACACTGTATCATTTGCATATTTAGTATCTACACTAGATGGACAAATGTTTGTGGACACCTAACATAAGATTGGTATGTTCTTTTTTTTTTTAATATCCTATTCCACATTTAGTCCCCACGTGCTATTACCTTAACTCTTCTTGAAGATGCTTCGCTAGATGTTGGAGTGTGCTTGTAAAGATTTGTGGAGATTCATTCATCCACAAGGGTGTTAGTAGTGATGTAGGTGAGGTGAGGAGACCTGGGGTGCAGTCAGTGTTACAGTTCATCCCAAAGGTGTTCAATAGGGCTGAGGTCAGAGCTGCTCAAGATCCTCGACTCCAACCCATGTAAAGCATATCTTCTTGGAGCTGAAAAAAGGTGCTAATCAATGGAGCTCATCAAGAGGTGCTTATAAGTGGGGTTCAAATGAAAACAATGGCAAATATGCCAAACCCAAAATGGCAACATATGAAGCTGATAATCAATAAATACAGTCTGATACCCATTCATTAATAGACAGATTAAGGATACCATCAGTCTATATCAGGAATATAGTTAGAAATGCATTTTTTTTTTATTATTATTATAGGAGAAGTGCTATTTTAATTACTACTGGAAGATGTAGGGGATTAGACATAGTTAAAACACTGCTAGAGACTCAGCTGTTTGGACATTAAGTTCCACCTAGTGGTGCCAGATTGGAGGAGAGTCATAAAGCATGCCTTCCTTGAACCCCGAGAGATGGAGAGATCAGTATAGGGTGGAGGTAAAGAATGGAGGTGAGGTAGAAAATCGCTGATACATTTTTGGCTTTGCAGGCGAGTATCATATCTACAGAAAGCTGTAGAAAGCTACAGAAAGCTAGTGATGTCATCTACAGTCATAAAATCATAAAAATCATTGAAATGTCTGAAATATTCCACACGTCAGGATTCACAAACTCATTGTTTGAATGCAGCAATATTGACTCTTCTTTTTGTAAAAAAAAAAAAAAAAATATATATATATATATATATATATATCTATATATATCCACAGGTTTAGCCACAACAATTAAACATTTAAAGAAATCACAGAGTAAAGCTCTCTCATAATAATATGCATCATCAATTTGTTTAACTCTTGCTAATTTCCAGGTCAATAGTTAGTTATTTATTCAATTAAAATTTTCTGATTTGACCATTTTTATGCCCAGGAGTCTATTTTCACTTCTTTCAGGTAAAATATAGTAAGCATGTAAAAGGATATGTTTAAATACCTATTTTTCTGACTATTTGTTGTACACATAGTAACTGTACACATTTACACACTTTTTCTCCTTGATGCGTATGACACAGGTCGACACACTGATCATGATGTACAAAACGCACTGCCAGTGTATCCTCGACAATGCCATCAGTGTCAACTTTGAAGAGGTACGAATTTTTAAGACCTGAGACACCAGTTGAATTGAACATAATTTAAACCACACTCTCAATAAACTCTGATCATATGAATATCACAGTGCTGTTTTACAAATCCCCTTCATTTTTCCATCCCTCTACACACAGGGAACTAAACACAGAAACACAGATACAATACTCTACATACAGAAACCCAACTGCGTCCTGATGAGCTTATAATGGACTTATGGTGCCAAAATAAATAATTTGCTGACTAAAAATATAAAATACTGTTAGAAAGGGTTATTATACCTATGTTCTGGTATATTATTGTTTTTATAGTAATAATGAATCTAATCTAATCTAATATAATATAATATAATATAATATAATATAGTATAGTATTTTGGTCTGATTTCTCAGTACTGTGACAAACTGTGATATACGTTTTGCTTAATGTGCTCCAATAGAACAAGAATGTTAAAAACGTTATAGCACAACGTCTCCAGTTTACGCATGTAACCATGGTTCCCCGAGGGAATGAGACTCTGCGTCAACAATGCTTTGGGAACACTTCTGCGTTGTCCATGCTCTGAATCACATGTGTAGTTCAATGCAAAGCGCGGTGAGTCCAATGGAAAGTGTGCCGTCACCGGCGGGGTGATGTTATGACCAGGAAGCTATGAGAGCACGTGGAGTGAAACCAGTGCTAGCTTCTAAAAAGAGAAGGAAGCGCTACACGGATGCAGGCAGTGTGGCATGGAGACACAGCTTCTCGTTCCATTGGTGAACCATGGTTATATACGTAACCAGGAACTCGAGCTGCATCACCAATGCTTTGGGAACGAGAGTCCAGTGATGGCAGACTGACCAATCCCTGCCTAGTATGGATGGGTACGGCTAGGGCGAAGGACAGAGGGGTTAGCAGTGGCACTAAGGTCAAGGCTATAAAACCTGACAAAGGTAAGTGGGGTGGACCAGCCTGCAGCATTGCACATGTCTTGGGGGGAAACTCCAGAGGACAAAGCCTTAGAAGCTGTCACACTCCAAGTCAAGTGAGCTCTGACCCCGAAAGGAGCGGAGGACTCATAAGAGGATGAAATAGCATCTACAATCCATCTGCTGAGTGTCTGCTTGATTGCAGGAAGACCTCTCCTTGGAGCACCATAACAGATGAACAGATGCCCCGACTTCCGTTCTGTAGAAGTATAGGTCCAATGCTTGCACGGGACACAGTTCGTAAAGCTGCTCCTGGTCTGGGGCCTGAAAAGGAGGAGGAAAGAATGCCTGGAGGACGACTGGTTGCGAGATGACCGAGGGCACCTTGGGAACATACCACGGTCCAGGGTAGAGGAAGGCACTAGCCATACCTGGGGTAAACTCCAGACAGAAGGGGCTCATGAAAAGGGCGTGAAGGTCCCCAACCCTCTTTAGAGAGGAGATGGCCAGACAAGGCCTCCAGAACAACGGCCAGGTCCCATAAAGGCGCTGTGGGTCGGACCTGAGGCCTCAGCCTCAGGGTACCATGAAGGAAACATTTCACTAACGGGTTTTTCACTAGCGACTGCTCAGCAAGCAGAGCAGGATAAGCCGCAATAGCGGACACATAAACCTTTAGGGAGCAAGGTTGAAAACCCCTTCGCAAACGGTTCTTGAAGCACTGTTCCAGCACTGGGCTAACCGGGCAGTTAACTGGGTCTACAGTAAGTGGTATCCTATGCACCATGTAGTGAACAGGCGGCATTTTGCAGCATACGACTCCCTCGTTGAGGGAGCTCTGGATTGGAGAATGGTCTCTACAACCTCGGCCGAAAGACCAGTGGCTAAGAGCTGTGCCCCCTCAGGGGCCACAGTCACAGCTTCCACAACTCGGAGCGGAGGTGAAGCAAAGCACCCCCTGCCTGATTGAAGGTCCCCTCTGGGAGGAATCTCCCAGAGAAGGTGTTTGAGAAGGTTTACTAAGTCGGCAAACCATGGCCGGCCTGCTAGCATGGGGCTACCAGGAGGAGACTGACTCCATTCCATTCAACTCGCTCCAGAACTCCCAAGAGCAGTGCTACAGAAAAAAAGCATACAGGCATAGCCTTGGTGAATAAGAGAGAACCAGAGGGACAGTACAACATCTCTTGAGCCGCAAACAGGTCCACTTGTGCTTTTGTAAAATCTTCCTTCTTGCAGCTTCCCATGGGCCCACAGGAGGATCTGTCATGCCATCTTGTAAAGAAGGCAAGAGCGCAGACCCCCCTTGTGGTTGATGTGGGAGACCACCGATGTGTTGTCCGTATGGACCAGCACATGATGGCCCCTTAGGACTGAGAAGAAATGCTTTAACGCTAGAAGCATAGCCAGCATCGCCAGGAAGTTCATGTGCTCCCGTGAGGGAGGCATCCATCATTAACGTTATGCGATGACAAGAAGCCCCCAACACGAGGCCCGCTGCATGACCTTGATTGTGCGGAGTGGGTTGCCCTTTTGGGAGAACCCTCTGTCCCTGAGCCAACACTGTAGAGGTTGCATGTATAGGAGGCCAAGTGGCACCACATTGGATGCAGCTGCCATCAGACCCAGCAGTCTTTGAAACTGCTTCACAGTGAGTAGCTGGCCTTTTCTTACTCTCTAGATGGCCGTGAGGATAGACTCAACTCGTGCAGGAGACAGCTGCGCCCACATAACGGTCGAATCCCACACTACACCTAGATAGGTGGTTCTCTGTACAGGAGAAAGTACACTTTTCTCGCCGTTCAGTCTTAACCCCAATTCCTTCATATGGGCAATCTCGATGCCGGGTCGCCAGGTGCCATAGCCACATCCACACAATTTGTGAAGGTGCGGAGTAAGAGTGCAAGGCCGAATGGAAGGACCCAATATTGGTAAAGTTCAGCCCTGAAAGTAACCTTAGGAACTTCCTGTGTGAAGGAAGGATGGATACGTGAAAATAAGCGTCCTTTAGATCTATCGTGAGAGACAAGACTTGGGACACTACCTGTACAGGTTAAGCATCTTGAACCTGAATCTCAATAGAGAGTGGTTCAGCTGACGTAGATCTAAAATGGGATGCAGTCCCCCATCCTTTTTGGGAACTATGAAGTACCGGCTGTAGAACTGAATTAAGGGACCACCATTCTCTGCTGAGCGACCATTCTCTGCTGAATGAAGGGACCACCTCGGTGGCTCGCTTGCTCAAGAGAGCCTGCTTGGGCCACACCCCGTTTAGACCTGAACTGAATCATATAGACTCTCTCTACAGTGCACAGGACTCACTGGGACACGTCCGGCAGGCGTTTTTTTCAGGCTGCCAGATAACCTCTATGGGGGAGACCTCTGATGTGCCTAGAGTTGGGGTAAATACTTGGGCGAAGGCTGAGGGGTACATGCTGAAGATGGCTCTGCCCTGAAGCACTTTTTGTGACAGGGTAAATGAGCCGATCCACCGAGGGCACCATGGAGAGGCGGGCACCGTATGCTGAGGTGCACCAACCCTGCGCCTGGCGAGCAGCCCCATGAGAGTAGCGAGGGAGAAACTGCTGGAATGCCGCCGACTGTTTCTTGGCCTCCTGAAACTTGTCAATGACTGTATTTATGGCTTCACTGAACAGGCTAGTCAGCACCACAGTGGTGTCCAGCAGAATGGCTCTATCACTGCGTTGAGATCAGGGCAGACATAGCCCGGCAAATGGTGCTAGCGGTTTCCTTTCTCGCCTTGAGAGCCAGGACTGTTGCATGATGCAGCTCTTTAACCTTAATTCCCTCATCGAGCTCTCGCAGCAGGTTGGCCTTATAAGCCTGTAACACAGCCATGGTGTGCAGGCAGCCAGCAACCTTACCTGCCACCATATAAGCCTCTGAGGACTACCTCATCTTCGATGGGCAGGACCGGGGCTTTAAGGGACAATGCAGCACCTAAAAGCATATAAAACATTAACCTGCACCTTACCTTTCATAGAACAGACACACACAGAGTGCTTCCTGAAAAAACAGAAGCTAGCACTGTTTTCACTCCATGTGCTCTTCTAGCTTCCTGAACATGACATCAACCCACCGGGGTAATACAGAGCGTGGACAACGCGGAAGCATTGTTGACACAGCTCAAGTTACTGAAGGGGAACCTTGTTTACTGTATTACTTGATATTACATTTAATCAATAAACAAAAATCTGTAATTTTCTCTCAGAGATTGGAAATTTTCTGTGGTGATTTAAAGAGGAATTAAGATTGTGCAGGAATGTATTCTTATAGAAAATAAATCAATGTAAAGATGTTAGCAGTAACTTCATCACACCACCTTCTATTTCAGGTAGCGATTTATTCGTTCCATTGTATTTCAGATCCAGAACTTCTTGTTGCATTTCTGGCAAGGCATGCCGGACCATCTCTTACCTCTGCTGGAGAATCCAGTAATTGTGGACATCTTTTGTGTGTGTGACTCCATACTATACAAGGTGTGTGTTTTGTGTAGGTGTCAGACATATGCAACAAATTATCATGTTTAATTCAAGTTATGTAATATAAATGATGTTATATAGACTTTGCTAACATTGCAAAATCTTTCCTCTGTGTAATGTCCTACTCACTTTTCATTCAACTGCAAATTCTCACAAAATAATGTTTGTTGGCACAAGGTAATGAGTTCATGTCAAACATCTTGTGTGTTTCAGGTCCTGACTGATGTTCTCATTCCTGCAACTATGCAGGATATGCCAGAAAGGTTTGTTAACTTCTGTACTGTCGTACAATTTGTAAGAAAGTTGCAAATCAACCAACAGCCATAAATCCATGACAATTTATTCCTCATTACTTTGTCATTTTTTGAAACGTTGTATTTGTGTGTATAGTGTATAGAAAGATACGTATCAGCTACACTATATAAACAAAAGCATTGTTTTTTCCCCAAACTGTTACCACAAACTTGGAGTCATGCAATTGTATAGGATGCCTTTGGATGCAGTAGCCTGAAATCTTCCATTAATTTGAACTAGGAGACACAAACCTGTTCCAGCATGACGATGCCCCTGTGCGCAAAGCCAGCTCAATTAACATATACTTTACATGGATTGGAGTAAAAGATCTCCTGCTATAAATCTCCAACCCTATTGAACACCTTTGGGATGAATGTTAACACTGTCTGCCCCCCAGGCCTCCTCACCTCACCTATATTAGTGTCTGACTTTACTAACACCATTGTGACTGAATGAGCACAAATCTCCACGTAATCTAGTGGAACATCCTCCCAGACGAGTGGAGCTTATTATAAAGGTAAATAGGACCTAACTGTGGAATTGGATGTTCAAACAGAAGCGCATACCAATCTTAAGGTCAGGTGTCCACAAACCTTTGTCCATATAGCATTGCAGCCATCATTGCTTAAGAAGTTATTCTTTACTTGTTTGTCAGTTTTTATCAATGTGAAAAATGTTTTTCTCTTTCACACTGCAAACCCTTTATTTGTGTGAATGTGTTGACCTTCAGCGTGTTAAATAACAGGCATATATGGACGATGTGTCCAGTCTTTTGGCAGATATCCGAAATTTTGCGAAACTCTGGGAACCCTGGATGGTTTCATCGTTGGAAAATCTGCCGAAAATCCTGTCAGAAAAGAAGCTGCCAATAGCTCGTCGCTTCGTCTCATCCTTAAAACGCCAGACCTCCTTCTTACACCTCGCTCAGGTCAGCATTTCCCATCCACACTTTTACATGGACGATAGATATTCTTGTTTATTTAAACAGTTTTATTTTTTAGTTAAAAAGTCTGAAAGTCTTTCCATTAACCTTTTCTCAGGAGTGTAGTATGAGATTTGCAGTATGATTTTTTAACAGCAATGGGATTTTGTGGCTGTAGATAGCAAGACCGGCTCTTTTTGACCAAAGCGTTGTGATGGCTATGGTGAACGACATCGACAAAGTGGATTTAAACAGCATTGGCTCCCAGGCGCTCCTCTCAAACACAAACGACCAGGACCTGGATTTCTACTCTGAATGTGAGTTCAAATACCAAACACAATATTTAAGATTTCCAGGCTAACTGTAACATAGGTTTTTGAAACTGATTGTTTTTACCTTAGAAGATAAATCTTGATACGTACAATTTTTAGCTGTTAGTTTACTGGATTTACTGCTACTTCCACATTTATCATTTTCCTACAAAAATGTAAATTGGTAAAAATTGTATTTATTACAGAGAAGCATTTCATCAATTTTATAGGTCTATAGCTACATTTAATGTTATTTTAAAATATACCATATAATGTTATTTATAAGATATAAACTAAAAGTTGTAAGCAGTCATTGGTTTTCAGTTGAAATTAAGAAATTGGCAACAATGGATCATTTTCATTTCAACATTTAAATGTAATAATGAATAATTGCAGTTTTTCTCAGTTGCTTTGGAGCGTTTCTTGAATCGATGAATTGGGCAGAGGAATCTTGAATGTCACTAATGAAGGCGAGTGAACGGTATCCTTCAATTGGCCGACAGATAGATCAAAACACAGAATTACAATTTCTGAAAATTTATGAATAACCAAGAAAAACGAACGGACACTATTACAGTACAGTAAAAGCATGAATTCTGTCTGGTCTCTCGCAATCGATATAAATCAAATATGCAAACAAAAAAATTCATTTGTACTGTTTCAATTCATAGATGCCAAACAGGAGAAATTGAACTTTGTGCATTTTCAATTATTGTAATCCAAATCGTAGTTTATATCAAGAAACTGTGCACTTTTTTTTTATACTGATAACATGACTAAACTTTTTGACGATTTTGTTTGTGAACAATGACAAAAGGACTTTTTATTCTGATGGGAACGAGATGTTCACTGACACAAATACTATTTTTGAAATATTTTTTGAGATTTTGAGAAATGTACAGGCTTTTGCAAGAAATCCAATGTATTGTGCTGTTTGTACACATTGTTTTGAGAAATGTACATTCTGCTTCACAAATAGTAAGGATGAATGGAAAAAAGCTTCAAAGCAACTGAGAAAAACTGTAATAAAAAGAGAAATAAATCCAGTAGGAAAATAACCAAGATGAAAAATCTTTCCTATAGAAATTACATTGTTCCCATGTTTCCTTCCACCTCTGTAATAATTCATATTTTCAGCAGGTATGACTGTGAGGAGGTTCTTGAATCTCCTTTTGTAAATCTTCTTTTTTTGTTAGAATTATTACAGCTTTAATTCTGACTGTTATAAATCTCTGACACTGAAGACTCCTTCTGAAACATTACATCTGCCAATAATGCAAAGCTTAATTAAAACATTCTGCTCTCAAATACTGCCGGAGGTCATCTTATAGAAAAAACAATCAACACATTTTGACCATTATTTAGGAAGTTACTGTATTCAGAAAATTTACATATTTAGAAAATAACCATATTTAAAGTATTACCATATGTAGAAAATTACTGTATTCAGTAGATTTTGAAAAATGAGAAAAATAATATTTAGTAAAAAAAAAATTCCCATTCCCAATATAAATATTGATATTTCCATATATTTGTAAATCTTCCCACATATTTAAAAAATGTATACATTTAAAAAAAAATATATAAAATTTTGAATATTTCTGTGCTTAGAAAATAAACATATTTTTAAAAATGACCATAAATAGAACATTTCCATATTTAGAAATTTACTGTATTCGGAAACATTCTGTTTTACAGTTTTTCTCAGTGGCTTTGGAGCATTTCTCAAATCATCCTTAATATTTGTAAACCACTTTTTAAAGTGCATTCTCAGAACAATGTGTTCAAACAGCACAACACATCCAAAATCTGTACTTTTCTCCAAATCCTTAGTTCAGCTGTCAAACATAAGTATTTGTGGCAATGAACAAATCATTGCCATCAGAATGAAAAGTTATTTTGTCATTGTTCACAAACAAAATCATCAAAATGTTTAGTCGTGTTGTCAGTATCTATGAATTTCAGCAGCACAAATTCATTTATTTTATTGCATATTTGATTTTATTGATTGTAAGAGACCGGACAGGATTCACACTTTTACTGTACTGTACAAGTGTTTATTTGTTTCTTAGTTGTTCATCCATTTTCAGAATGTAGAATTCTGTGTTTTGTCTGTATTCACTCTCTAACTGAAGGTTCACGAGATTCACCTTCGACCTGTTTTAGAGATCTGGTTGATCATTGGTTGATCTGATGCCGTTCACTCGCCTTCATTATTGACATTTAAGATTCATCTGCACAATTCATCAATTCAACACATTTACTAATAAAAGTGTAATAGAAATGTTAGATGACAGATTCTGACGACTGGTTTAACAATTTTACATTCGCTGACTTACAATGAACTGATGCTGAGATGTTTTAGGGATTAAAACCAGGTGAAACCAGTCAAATATATTTTGTGAACATAAACAACTAATAATGTAGGAAACAGCAGACGCTTGTACACAATCCGTTAAATTAATGTAGAAAAGCTTTCGCAAGTTGATAAAAGCAACAAGAAATCTTTTTATGATGAGCACAAGTGACTAAACGAAGTGGACGTTGAATGAGTAGTTTTGAGAAATTTAATTTCTGATCTGAAAAACGCTCCGAAGCCACTGAGAAAAATGATAAAATGACAAAATGATCTATTTAGTAAAAAATCCTATATTTAAATATGAATATTTCCAAATTTGTTAAATGAAAAAAAAAAATTTACATGTTTAGAAAATTACACTCATTACATTAGCTCTTGAACCATCATAGCAAATGTTTACAGTATACACAATACACAATACAATATGGTGTGTTTTTTTTATTGTGCTTTCAAAATTTCTCTTTTCCCCCTATTTTTATTTCATAGATGACTCTGTGGCAGTGTTCCAAGAGTTAAAGGAGCTCCTGAGGAAAAACGCCACAGTCGAGTCTTTTATCGAGTGGCTCGACTCTGTGGTGGAACAGAAAGTCATTAAGGTTGGCTGCAAATAAAATATCCTGCAGGCTTATTTAATCACAGTTTCTTTATTTAATCCAGTCTTTCTTTTCACTCTTTTATTAGCCCAGTAAACAGAACGGCCGCTCAGTGAAGAAACGAGCGCAGGACTTTTTACTGAAATGGAGTTTTTTCGGAGCACGTGTGATGCACAGCCTCACATTAAACAATGCCACAAGCTTCGGTAAAGATCTTTTGGAATTCATGGACAATTCATGTTTACGTTATATGGACAAAAGTTTGTGGACACCTGACCGTAAAATTGGAACGTGCTTTTTAAACATCCCATTCCACATTTAGTCTCCAATTGCTGTTATAATAATCTCCACTCTTCTGGGAAGATGTTCCACTAGTTTTTGGAGTGTGCTTGTGGAGATTTGTGGAGATCTCAGGTACTGATGTAAGTAAGTTAAGGAGGCCTGGGATGCAGCATTCCAATTAATTAACACACAGTAGGCAGAAATGTATACCAAAATAAATTAAATTCATACTTACATACATAAATAAAGCACCCTTTTGTAAAATGTGATCATCTTCCCCATTTTTATGTCATATTGAGAAATAGTGAGCATTTTTATTTTACCCCAAAGCGACATTTTAGTCCCATGACCCGAAGAACACAGATACAACTGAACCATAAGAGCACATAAAAATGTGCTAAATCTGAAGTTTTAGGAGATTTCGGGTCAGTGGGTGAACATAATAAACAGTGAGTGATGTTTATTTTGATGCCTTTTGGATATTAGACTAAAATAATTGCAAAATGTCCTCATGGAGTTATTTTTTGGGTAGGATTTGTTAGAGTATTAAGGTAGGAAAGATACAACTGGCTTGTTAATATGATTATTTTTTTCATATTTCATGGTCATAAACATATTTAAGATACAAATCTAACTATTTAGGGGAAAGCAACGCAAGTAAAAAGTAAACTTTAAAAATAGAAATATTAGTACAGTCAACTATGGCGATTATTTGCCCCTTGACATCAATCAATCAATCAATCAATCAATCAATCAATCAATCAAAAATAAATAAATAAATATAAACAATCTAACTAACTAACTAAATAAAAATAAATGGGCAAATGGACAAACAAATGAAATATATTAGATGATAAATAAACAAACTAATAAATAAAGTTTTAATGTAAAGATACATTTAAAAGTAATGAAATGACTATGTTTAGCAATGAAACCAGAAGTATAATTTTGATTGATGTATCTATTTTTAAACTGTTTTATTTACACTTTTTTTTTCCAAGCAGTCATGTCAGATTTTTGGGGGAATTTTATTTGTATTTTTTATTTTTTATTTTTTTAGACGCGTGGTCATTTATGTTCAAATTTTTACATATTTATTTTCCTTTTAGCTTTTTTTTATTGGCACAATTCTTTTAGGTTTAGTTTTACAACTTTTACACAGCTCTGTAAATAGGTAAAATTCTTCAAAACAACAGTTTTTTTTATAATGATTGCATTATAGAAATAAATTTGTAAGAACAATAAATTAGGTTAGCAAACAAACAAACGAACAAAAAAGTTGAAAATAAACAGAAACCTTATTGATTTGCTTTGTAGATGTTAGAAAGGAAGAATTCTTACAGATGAAAAAGTAAACTAACCTCATTTGTCTCTACTAAATTGAATTACGTAAATAAACCTCCTTTCAGGCTCCTTTCACCTCATTCGGATGCTGTTGGATGAATACATCCTGCTGGCGATTGAGACACAATTCAATAACGATAAAGAGCAAGATCTACAAAATCTCCTGGATAAATATATGCGAAACGCAGGTAAACTTCTAGGTTTTTTTGAACAGCTTCTACTTTGTTCAGTATGCTGATGTAACCATATTTGTAAATTTATTTGTAAATATTTTCAGATGCCAGTAAGGCAACGTTTACGGCTTCCCCGAGTTCCTGCTTCCTGGCAAATCGTAATAATAAAGCCGGGAATGTGAGCAGCGATTCATCCGTGAAGAACGAGAGCCAGCCGGATTATACACACCTGTCTGTCCCAGGAACTCAGCATGGACTCGGGACAACCATGGGAATATACCAGGGGACAGACACAGACAGTTTTACTCTATCTGGTAAATACTTTAAGGTCTATCTATCTATCTATCTATCTATCTATCTATCTATCTATCTATCT
>JAAIIK010000056.1:2334033-2346743 GCA_014706435.1 Silurus glanis | reverse complement strand
GAGAGAGAGAGAGAGAGAGAGAGAGAGAGAGAGAGAGAGAGAGAGAGAGAGAGAGAGAGGTGACAGGAAGAGTAGAATATGGATTATTATGTGTCCTTATTGTTGTATGAAAGTTAAGGACACTGTCCAGTTGGGGACTCCGGCAAGACTTGCATAACCAAAAGGGAGAACCAGAAGGTAACACAGACACGAGGGATCTCTGGGATAAGAGACGACCCACCACACCACCGCCAACAAACCTGAGTAAACATGTGAGAGTGAGAGGATGACAGCATACAAATATCCCAGTTCACCAAACACTCGATATCTATGATCCCTTTAGATCTGCTGCTTTACCTCAGAACAATCTACTGATACTGAGACAAATCTCCACAAGCACATTCCAAAATCTAGTGGAACATCTTCCCAGAACAGTGAAGGTTATCATAACAGCAAATGGGGACTAAATGTGGAATTAGATGTTCAAAAAGTACAAACCAATCTCGTGCTCAGGTGTCAAACTTTCGTTTTCCATATAGTGTAACACTGGTTTTTGATCATGTTCAGGAAAACACTACAGTGGGGTAAAATATAACTACACAATATTTTATAAGAACAAATAACACACTTGGGTTGTGCCTTTATATCTTCTTCTTCTTCTTTCAGCTGCTCTCTTTAGGGGTCACCACAGCAGATCATACATCTCCATACTACTCTGTCCTCTACATCTGCCGCTTTCAAACCAACGACCTGCATGTCTTTCCTCACCACATCCATAAACCTCCTCCTTGGTCTTCCTCTTTTCCTCCTCCCCAGTGGCTCCATCCTCAGCATTCTTCTACCGATATACCCCATGTCCCTCCTCTGCTCATGTCCAAACCATCTCAAACGGGCCTGCCTCACCTTGTCTACAAAACGTCCTACATTCGCTGTCCCTCTAATAAACTTATTTCTAATCCTGTCCATCCTCGTCACTCCCAATGAAATCCTCATCTTCAGCTCTGCTACCTCCAGCTCCACCTCCTGTCTTTTACTCAATGATACTGTCTCTACACCATACAACATCTCAGGTCTCACCACAGTCCTATAAACTTTCCCTTTCACTCTTGCAGATACTCTTCTATCACAAATCACTCCTGCGATCACTCTTCTCCACCCACTCCACCCTGCCTGCACTCTTTTCTTCACTTCTCTAACACACTCTCCATTGCTTTGCACTGTTGATCCCAGGTACCCGAACTCCTCCACCTTCTCCACCTCTTCTCCCTGCAACTGCACCACTCCACTGCCCTCCGTCTCATTCACGCACATGTACTCTGTTTTACTCCTACCGACTTTCATTCCCCTTCTCTTCAGCGTGTACCTCCACCTCTCTGGGCTCTACTCAACCTGCTCCCTGCTCGCACCACAAATTACAATGTCATCCGCAAACATCATAGTCCATGGAGCATCCTGTTTGACCTCGTCCATCAACCTGTCCATCACCACTGCAAACAGGAAAGGGCTCAGAGCCGATCCTTGATGCAGTCCAACCTTCCCCTTGAACTAGTCTGTCGTTCCTACTGCACACTTCACTGCTGTCACACTGTCCGCATACATGTTCTGCACCACCCTCACATACTTCTCTGACACACCTGACTTGCTCATACAATACCACAACTCCGCTCCCGGCTCTCGGCCACAAATCCACAAACAAACAATGTAACTCTTTCTGACCTTCTTTATACTTCTCCATCAACTTTCTCAAAGCAAATAATGCGTCTGTGGTGCTCATCCTCGGCATACTGTTGCTTACAGATGGTCACCTCTTCTCTCAGCCTGGCTTCCACTACTCTTTCCCATAACTTCATGGTGTGACTGATCAACTTAAATCCCCTGTAGTTACTGCAGGTCTGCACATCTCCCTTATTCTTAAACACTGGTACCAGCACACTCCTTCTCCATTCCTCAGGCATCCTCTCACCTTCCAGAATCTTGTTAAACAATCTGGTTAAAAACTCCACTGCCATCTCTTCTAAACATCTCCATGCTTCTACCGGTTTGTCATCTGGTCCAACCGACTTTCCACTTCTTCATCCTTTTAATTGCTGCTCTCATTTCCTCCTTACTAATCCTATCCACTTCCTGCTTCACCATCTCCACACTACCCAACCTTCTCTCTCTCATTTTCCTCATTCATCAGCCGCTCAAAATACTCCCTCCATCTTCTCAACACACTCTCCTCACTAGTCAACACATTTCCATCTCCATCCTTTATTGCTCTAACTTGCAGCACATCCTTCACAGCTTGGTCTCTCTGCCTGGCCAATCGCTACAAATCTTTTTCTCCTTCCTTAGTGTCCAACTTCTCATACAGCTCCTCATATGCCTTTTCCTTGGATTTAGCCACATCCCTCTTCACCTGCTGCCGCATCTCCTTGTACTCCTGCCTACTTTTCTCATCACTCTGTCTATCCCACTTCTGTATCTCCTTATGCTCTCCTGCACTTCCTCATTCCACCACCAGGTCTCTGTCTTCCTTTCTAATTCCAGAAGTCACACCAAGTACCTTTCTAGCTGTCTTCCTTATCACATCTGCAGTAGTTGCCAATCATCCAGCACCATTTCCCTTTAAAATGTTCCTGGTCTTACTCCCTTTCCACTTGGTCTCCTGAACACACAACATATCTACCTTTCTCCTCTCCATCATATCAGCTATCTCTCTCCCTTTACCAGTCATAGTACCAACATTTAACGTGCCCACCCAAACCTCCACTCTCCTCCACTTCTCCTTTTCCTGCTGTCTTTGTAGACGTCTTCCTCCTCTCCTTCTCCTCCTTCGACCAACAGTAGCCCAATTTCCACTGGTACCCTGTTGGCTAACGATACCTGTTGGTAACCCGGGCCTCGACCGATCCAGTATTAAATTCTGATACGTGATCCGCATATTTGATTTGCACATGTTTTAGGATGCCCTTTCTAACGCAACCCTTTCTTGGTTATGTTAAATAAATACATTTTTATACATTTTAAATAAATGTAAATAAATAAGTATATATATTTTTTTTAAAGTAATATGTTAAATAAATAAATAGCCCCACACACACAGTACTTTCTTCTAATGATTAGGATTAGGGAATTCCTTTAATTCTAAAAAAATTATTATGATTTTTTTAAATAGCTTAATAATAACTGAAACCCGAGCCATTACAATAGCGAAAACTAACGATAAATCTGATAAAGATTTAACGTATCACATTAAGCAGCTTTATGGTTAAGGTGACTCCTCACCATCTGTGTGCAATAAAACAATAATGCAAGTGTGCAGTGGGGTCTCTGTCTGAGCACAGCTGTTTATTCAGGACATCCTGTCTCTCTGTGATGGGAACGAACAGCTCCAGGCTTCATTTTCGAGCAGGACTGTGTGCTAAACATTGAACAAAACCTGATGGCAAAAGGATCAGCACCATTCCTCAGGATTTCTAGAGCCTTGCTGACATGAAAACAAAAAAATCTGATCTTTATTATCGAGGCATATTCAGGATTCCTTTAGTTGTTTTAATGTTTTGTTAAAGATGAGGTCCAAACCAAATGGCGACTAGCGTTCTGTGGTGCACTCAGATCGCTAAATGTGAATCTTGCCTGTCGCAAATCCGTTCCGCCTGACCACTGATGGTGACTAATGTGAAAAATGCTAGCGATGATGGTGTGAGAACCGCCAGCCATGTGACACTCGTGATAGACGGAATGTCTTTCAAAGCCGTTTCGCACCTCGGGCATTTAGCGCGTACCAACAAATGCCAGCCGCAGACTGACAAGAACTCTCCAACGGCAGCAAGATGCAAACCCAGCATCCACTTGTGCCCTGAAGTGCTTTGAAGCGACAACAAGCGAGTGCTAGCATGCTGAATTAGAAGTCATAGGGCCATATCTGTAAACACGCTGAACCCTCCGTGCATGCGGCCTCTGTTTAAGTGCAACCTTACATCCTGAATGGGAGACACTCCACGATTTCAACATACCGGGCTTTCAAATCGCATCTATGAAGCGGAGGGGCTGCCAGAGAGGGCCACTGGGCTTGATTAGCACCACACGGAATGTGGCTTCGTGTACGGAGTTGTGTGTATGACAAGGCACTACGCCGTCAAGGTAATGAATTTGTTCACTCGGGCCCGAGCGAAAACACACAAAAAAGGTTCCTCCTGCTGTTCACGTGCTTTCAATTACGTCTTGACATTGAGAAGCGTAATTAAAGAAGACACGTAAAGCATAAACGGCAGAGTGGCTGCAGCCGGGTGATGGAAAGCTGGCAGTTCTGACATGCCATTACAAACTAGAGACATATGGTTTAACATTACAACAGGGAATGCCTTCAGGAAATCTGCATGGGTTAAAATTTATACATTGTGTTTAAGTGTGTGGGTGCATCCAGACTTTGAAGCTTTACCCCATCATGTTGCTTCAACGTTAATATATGTTAATATAAATATTAATATTAGCAAACGTTTGTAGACACCTGACCATAACATGATTTATTTATTTATTTATTACCTGACCTGCTTTTTGAACGTCCCATTCCAAATTTTATTCCCCGTTTGCTATTATATTAATCTCCATTCTTCTGAGAAGATGTTCCACTAGATTTTGTGAAGATTTCCGCTCATTCAAACACAGGGGTGCTTAAAGTCATGTACCGATGTAGCTGAGGTGAGGAGGTCTGGGGTGCAGTCAGCATTCACATTCATCCCAAAGGGGTTCAATAGGGTTTATAGCAGGAGATCTTCATCTCCAACCCATGCAAAGCATATCTTCATTACACTGGCTTTTACATTTTGGGTCTCCTAGTTCTAGTGAAGGAAGCATTTAATGCACATCTAAACACATTCTCCAAGCAGTATTATGGAGCAGTCAGGAGTCTATCAAAGGGAATTCACGGTACAAGGTGGGGAACACAGTGGATAGGATGCCAAGCCATTGCAGGGCACAATCCCACAGAATTTTACTACACTACTATGACTACTTTGCTAATGCTAATATTAGTCTTAGGACTTGTATAAAACACCAGAAAACCCGAAGTAACCCCTGAAGCACACGGAAGAAAACAATCCCAGAGGAGTGAAGCAAATGTGATAACCTCTAAATGACTATGTTTGGGTTTTCCCAATTCCTTCCCTGTACTCTGACTCTGAAGCCAGCTAGCCACAGGACACACGGCAGAATAAGCTGGGGGAGGTGGAGGTTTGTGGATAAAGCATTGGTCTTTGGATCGGAAGGTTGTGAGTTCAAATCCCATCCACACCCAGCTGCCGCTCCTGGGCCTCTGAGAAACCCTGTAGCTGCTCAGTTGTATGAATGAGACAAATGTAAGTGCATAAGGGTGTCTGATAAATGGCATTATTGTAAAGGGAAAAGATCTTCTCTCTTCACATACAAGAGCTTACACACATTCGTTATCAACTAGTGACTCTTTGATTGACACTGAATCATCATCTTTTTTTCGGCTTCTCCCGTTAGGGGTCGCCACAGCGGATCATCCGCATATCCTTTACAATTACAAAGTCTTGTATAGTGTAACTACATTGTACGTGAAAACACATTGTGTGTATGCATTTGAATGTGTTCTTATTTGGCTGATTGTGAGAATGCAGAGCCAACATTCAATATTGCTCTATTAGTCAGAGAGAGGTCATATGTTGAGTTTGTCTGTGAGCTCATGTATGTGGGGTTGAAAGCGTTTTCTTCCAAGAGTGTTATACTGGGATTCAACATCCTGTAAGCATTTTTTTTTTTGCTGATTAGGGTCAATTAGGGTGTTTGTTGAGCGTCTTAATCACAGGGTGTAAAGTAAAGACACTGGTGTTTTGTTTTTTTTTTTTGTACAGTTTTGCAAATGAATTTAGTTTCCACGATATGAGGTGAGAAGGAGATTGACAGCTTTCTTGAACTTCTTTGATACAGTTGAATAAACATTTAAATAATATAATATAATATCATATAATATAATATCATATCATATCATATAATATCATATAATATCATTTTGCTGGTACAGAGTTAGTGTAAATAGGCCAATAGGCTTAGCACTGAAAAGTCACCTGACCTTGAACATCTTTTCTATGGCTTCCTTCAGTTCTGAGAGCAGAGCCATGTAGAGCTTTACTTCAGCTAGATGACCATAATGAAATAATATCACACTTTTAACCCCACGCTCCGCTATTAAACACAGTTTTATGCTCTTATATTGCTTATCAAATTTTTCATGTAACAAGACTGCGCAATGTGTCGCTTTGTTATCCGATATTGCAATATTAACCCTTTCTATGTGCCAGTATAGTGTTGTTTTTTTTTTAAATATGTATTTAAATCACAGCGAAGAACAACACATCATTTATTACCCCTTATGTAATATAAAAACTTTTGTGCATTTTCTTGTGTTTGCATTGTGCTTAGTGAATATTGTATATATTTTGCTTTCCTGTACTGTATAACTGGATTCCAGTTTATTTTAGAGTTGATTTTAGAGCTTCAAATAATTCAGCTTCCATACACCTTTTGCGGCTCCATTCTTCATCACGCTCACTTTCCTCTAATCGAGTTTTTGCTGTGAAATAATTTGTCTTTAAATATAAGGTCTGCTTCAAATCAGGCTACTTTTAAAATGTTGTTAAATTTGTTTTCATTTTGGGTTTTTATTCCTAAAGGGTGTTAAGATTCAGTTATTTTCTTTGTTGTTATTTAACTAATACTCGGTCGTGAATTTGTTTGACCTGGTACTTTTTATTGTAAAGCACTTTTTTTGTGAAAGGTGCTATACTGTATAAATAAACCTTTGATTGGTTTGATTGATATTTTGATAAATTTATATAATAAATAATATGATGTGATGTGATGATAACATTTCATTGATAAATTAGATTAAAAACAAGTTACATTTCATCATGAATATTTGGGGATTTGTCAAAAATGTGCTTATAGTTATCACCCAATTCCAAAATAATTATAAACCAATAGCTGTTATTATAGTATGTGTATATTCTTTTTTATATATTTGCATTTATTTTTATTTCTTTGTTTATTATTATTATTATTATTTGTTTTTATTTCTTTGCTTTTATTTCTTTGTATATTCTTTTTTATATATTTGCATTTATTTTTATTTCTTAATTTTTGCTGCTGTAACACAGAAATTTCCCCACTGTGGGACGAATAAAGGTTTATCTTATCTTATCTTATCTTATCTTATCTTAGCAATTGGTGTCTTGTTAGTGATCAAACTTGTTCAATTCAAATATGAGATCAAATATTGTATTCTGGTTTTTATTGTTTATTTCTTATTTGATTTCATTCATTTTTATTATTAAGTGGGACATTTATGTCAATGTACGTGTGTGTATTATTTGACTATTGTTTTCTTCTTACCACCCCAATAAACCTATAAAACAAATGAATTATGTCAGTGTTTAAGAAAGAAAGAACGAATTTTTCATCAGTCTACAATTTTTTTTTATTTAATTAAAATGGTGTATAATAATCCGTCAGGAATATTCTCAGCCAGGGCTTTTTTTTCTTTTTTGAACAATAGGTTTGTCTTTGTTTGTCTTTGAAAAATATATATTTATAATGTCTGTGTATTATATATTTAATTGTTTAAAATATCTGTATTTTCCCCCTTTTTATTGTATTTTTTTATCGTACACACAATTGTAAGCATTATAATTACAGCTTGCTGTGCATTAAATTTACACTGTATGCACAAAAGTATTGGGACACCTGACTTTTCCTGCCGTGTGGTTCTTCCCCAAACTGTTAGCACAAAGTTGGAAGATCTCCTGCTATAGAGCTCCAAACCTACTGAACACCTTTTGTGATGAATGTGAACGCTGACTGCACCCCAGGTCTCCTCACCTTACCCCACATCGGTACATGACTTTAATAACACCCTTGTGGCTGAATGAATCTCACACAAATCTCAACAAAATCTTGTGGAACATCTTCCCAGAAGAGTGGATGTTATTATAATAGCTAATGGGTCTAAATGTGGGATGGGATGATCAAAAAGTGCATCTTTTGCTCAGATGTGCATCAGACATACAGTGTAAATCTGATGTTTACTGCTCATAAAGACCTAGAAGACTATTCTATTCACAGTGAGTATCCATTGAAATATTTATCCTATGTATTAATTTATGCGAGAAACCTAAAAGCCATACAGAGAGCTATAATAAAGCAGGCACCACGTAGTCGAAATCTTTTTTTCGGACACTTTATTAATACAGCAGGCTCTTGACGCAAAGCCTTTATGTACACTGGTAATAACATACACAGGGAAGGTCACTAGAAAAAGGCTGTTGTGTGGAATTATGTTTTTTGTATGAGTCCTGTTCAGATACTAAATCATGCTGCCTCGTGGAAATGCCCAGTTAGGATTATTGAAAAACAAAAACAGTGATGTCATACGCAAACATGTCCAGGATGTGAATAAAAATAAAAATAATGGAAATTAAAAAAATGCTGATGGCATAAAAATAAATCAGAAAATTAGAAAAGTTTTCACGCTGGGTTTGAAATGCTTTAAATGATCTAATATGTATTTTGGGAGTGTACGGAGCAGTGGTTGTGCATGCTGGGTTTTGTTGTTGTTGTTGTTAACGCAAAAAGAAGAAATAAAAAAATTCATGTAGGATGCAGATGTTCTCCATTAGCTCGAAGACAGATGGTAAAGACGTGAAAAAAAAAAATCTCTTTTCGACAAGGGAACAAATACTGTACAAGGTGATAAATTAATACGTTTATTAGAAACATGCCAACCGGGGATTCGTCACACTGGTCACGTGGGCTGTGTTTACACGCAGAGGCTTTATGTCATAAGCCAAATCCAGACGATCTCAGCTAATAATTTTATTTATTTGCTTTATTTAATCGATACATAATAGGTAACCCGAGACACCTATGGGGACAGAATTGGGTATTCAGGGAAGTGATTTCTCAATGGTTAAGATGTACTTTCAGTCAGAAGGTCATGAGTTCAAATCCCAGCACCAAGCTGTCAATGCTGGGCTCCTAAACAAGGCCCTTAACCCTCAACTGCACTAAATGTATACAAATGAGATCATTGTAATTCACTCTGAATCTGCCAAATGCCATATATAATATTTTATATGTATTATGTTTTGCATTGAACTATTATTTAATACATACCCCTTTGTCGCTTTCTAAAAAAAAAAGAAATTTAAATCTTATATATAAGAAATAGTTTTAATTTTTAAATGAATACATTTCCTGGGATATGTAGGAGGCTCCGAAAGTTCTTATTTTTTTTACGAAAAAAATGTGTTTCTGTATAAATTCACTTTAAAATGAAAACTACTGCTATTTATTTCGTTTAACTCAAAATCATTTTCTTTTTAAATTCAATTCATTTACATGATTCATTCACTTGCTGTACCGTGCGAAGAGAACTGAATGAAACTAATTTATTTTCTTACACAACATATCAGAACATATATACACTATATAGACCAAAAGTTTGTGGACACCTGACAATAAGATTGGTTTGTGTTTCGTTATAAACATCCCATTCCACATTTAGTCTTCATTTGTTTTTTTACAATAATCTCCACTCTCCTGGGAAGATGTTGCTCTAGATTTTATGGAGATCCGTGAAGATTCATTCAGCCACAAGGGTGTTAGTAAAGTCAGGTACTGATGTAGGTGAGTGAGGAGTTGAGGAAGCCTGGTGTGCAGTCAGCATTTACATTTATCCCAAAGTTGTTCATTAGGATGGGAGATCTTCCACTCCAACCAATGTTGTAGTTTATCTACAAGGAGCTGGATTTGTGCACAGTGGTATTGTCATGCTAGGACAGGTTTGGGTCTCCTAGTTTGAATGAAGGGAAAATACTACAGCATCCAATTTGGGAAAGAAGTGCATATGCCTGAAAAACGTCAGGTGTCCCAATACTTTGTGTCTATGCGGTGTGGAGACTATGACCTATGGAAGTCGGAGTCATTTCTATTGAAGCCTAAATCGACATCTGAGAGAAATTTTCATAAAAAATAAAATCAAAACAAATTTGTCTCGTCATAAACACTGAATTCGATTCAATTAAACACAGCATTAGGGTCCGGATGTGTGGGTCTATTGTGCATTCTTTTCAGATGTATAAAAAGATTTTTCACCCCAAATATTATAATCAGCAACAATATATATATTGTGATATAATTATTATTGAGCTCTGTGCTGAACTGTCATTGTGCTTATATGTGTTTTTTAATGTGTGTCTGTGTTAAACAAATGAATAGCTCAATAATTCATGCTCTGGGTTACCCTGCAAAAGGTTAATAATTCAAGCTATTGGGCCCTTGAGCAAGGCTCTTAACCCCTTTCTGCTCCCTGGATCATGGCTGACCCTGTGATCTGACCTCGGCTTCCAAACAAGCTGGGATATGCGGAGAAAGAATGTCACTGTGCTGTAATGTACATGTGCAAAGTAAAAGCCTGTCTATTGTTTCATGTGTCACTTTGGTCCTGGAGGAAGTTTTGTTATACTGTACATGGCTGAAATGACAATAAAGGACGAATTGCCTTGATTTTCCATGAAGTTAATAATTTCTTGTATTCGGTATTTCGTATAGTCTATATAGTATTTTTAAATGATACGTTTATGGCATTTTGTCAGACGTCCTTATCTGAGAATCTATGGGAGTTAAGGGCCTTGCTCAGGGGCCCCAGATAGGCAGCTCTGCGTGGGTGGGATTTAAACTCGTGACCTTCAGATGCAAAGTGCAATGCCACTAATAGCCACTAAGCTACCACCTCCCCGTACAAGCCATCAAACACGATCACAAGTCCAATAGAAAAGCTATGCCTCCTTCTATATATCATGCTCAGGTTTGCATTTAAACAGCGCTATAGAAACAGGTCTTTATTCACTATAATAAATAATTACGTCCTTCCTGTGCATAAAAATTCTCCAAATTTCCAGCTTCATCTTTAACGTGTTCTCAGACTTTTACGCATCCGCAGACTTTTTTATAGACGTTTCAAAAGCGCGACAGGAACAAATACTCTTTTCCAGCGCAAAAAAATCGGTGAGTAACCTACAAAATTGAAAGCTTTCTTGTCATTCCCGGCAGTATACAAGTATACCGGAGGAATGAAAGAGTGTCCTCCAAGGCCTCGGTGGATACAAAAACCTATTGGTATTGATGTAAATTCTTTTTACGGTCGGAAAAATTTCTCGGGCTGCATGTAAACACGGATAGAAATCGGTACAGCAGGTTTTTGGCAGTGTTCACAGCTTCGACTTCACGTTCAGACACAGGCGTATATAGAGCAACGTTGGAAAAGGTGTGTTTCGTGCGCGTGTGTGTGTGTGTGTGTGTGTGTGTGTGTGTGGGTGTGTTTGTCCATCTGCTGGCACGTCCTCGTGTGTCAACTCTTTCCCTTGTTTATCCTTAAATCACAAAACCTTTGTTTCCAAGCGAGTGTGTTCGCCAAAACGCTCCTTTTAATACAAAAGGAATAAAAAAGAAAAAGGAAAAATGAATCCCGGGACGAGGAGTGATTAGGGTTGCAGAGCGACTCTGTGATCGTGTGTGCGTGTGTGTGTGTGTGTGTGTGTGTGTGTGTGTGTGTGTGTGTGTCCTCTGAGCTCCGAGCCAGTTGTCGATGACAGCTGTCGAGAGCAATATAGATAGAGTCAAGTGGCTTCAAATAGCCTCGGTCTCTTCTTAATATACGACAGGGAATGCTGCTCTCTCATCAGAGTCTGGAAAAAAAAAAAAAACAACAGTTGCAGTCTTCGACGCTGTCTTTGACGCTGGCCATGGTCCCTGTTGTGAAGGACATTCTGAGCACTTGTGACGTTTTCGGTTCTCACGCATCCTAGAATGAAGAGCTCGTTCTTCTTATTTATTTCTCTTGGACGTGTGACGACTTCGGAGAGAACAGCTGCCGGTCACACCACCGGCGTGTATTTCTGGAAGGCCGTTCCTCCAGCGAGTCTCGTCCATCTTTATCTCGTTCTCTTTCTCGCTCTCATTCTCCATACCGAGCCTTTAAGGTTTTATCCACTGTGGTGCGATTTCAGCTCAGGATGCTCCCGCTGCAGAGCGCGTAGCGCCGAGCTGCAAGTCAGATCACAGTCTGTTACAGAGAAGAAGAAGAAGAAGAAGAAGAAGAAGAAGAAGAAGAAGAAGTAGAAGAAGAAAAAGAAGAAGGAGAGAGAAAAAAAGTCACGCCTGCTGCGGCCTAAGCGCTAGGGCACTGAAAGACAGAAATCAGCCGAGGCTGGAGCAGGCAGGAAGGCAGGAAGGCAGGCAGGCAGGCCACTAAAACCAATACAAGTCCTTGCTTTTATCCTGGTTTTGCAGACCTGAGAGAAGGCAAGAAGAGAGGAAGGAAAAAAAAAAAGGAGGGTAAGAAAAGGAAGAGCGGAAACAAACAAGCTCTGGAGCAAGAAGGCGTGAAAAATTAAAGGGGTTAAAAAAAAAAAAAGGTCGAAAAAAAAAAAAGCCGCACTTTTCTTTCCATCCTTTTTAAATCTAGGATTGTCGGATAACACAAGAGAGCCGACCTTGACTTCTAAAGGAATAGCGTTTATAATAACCACCTCCTCGTCTGGGAGCGAGAAACATCCAAACACAGACAAAGTGTAAAGCTAAAATCCATATCGAGATTCTTTGTATTAAATCATCTATCTATCTATCTATCTATCTATCTATCTATCTATCTATCTATCTATCTATCT
>JAAIIK010000056.1:2328887-2330792 GCA_014706435.1 Silurus glanis | reverse complement strand
ATATATATATATATATATATATATATATATATATAAATAAAATTTGGTTTCATTTTATGCAACTTTATAAACACAGGAAACTGAATTGGTTCAAAAAGTATTTTCTCTTGAACACTTTGTATTAAATCAGACTTTTATACCTTTTAATTTCCTTCTTGCACAAAAGTATTTCACCCCTTGATTTTTTTTTATTTATATAAATATATCTCTTTTAACTATTTGAAAATTTCCAACTTAAAAAAAACAGCACACTGAACTTTCTCACTTCCCGGATAGTTTCCTCCCTCTGTGCAACATTTCCTTCTTCTGCACAATACAATTTTTTTTTCTAACCACATCCATGATTTTTTTTTTTATCCGTTTCTGTTTACTTCACTCCGGGGAAGGTGTGTATGTGTGAACACTACGCTCCTCTATAGTCTATTTCTTCTGTTAATCTGGAATCTAAAGTCGTACCGGCTGAAGTGATTGTTGTGCGACTTACCTGGTGGTGAGGATGAGGATGAGTGTGAGGGTGAGGATGATGATGGTGGTGGTACGGGCTGTAAGTTGGAGTGAAGTAGGGTTGAGGCGGCGCGTACACTTGGTACATGACATCCAAGCAGCTCATGGCGAAAGAAAAGCCGACCCGATGTTGTCAAGTAGAAGACTTGAACAGCACTAAGTCGCGCTTCATTGGAGATAAAGTGAGGAGGAAACAAAAAAGTTCAGGATGGATGGAAAAAAAAAAGAATTAAAGCGCAATCTGGTAAATGCGCAGTCCACGGTCCGAGGCGCGCGCGTGGCTCTCCGTGTGCGTCTTTGCGCAGAAGTCTTTCACACTAACCAACCCTCGTGCGTGCGCGTGTGCGTGTGTGCGCGCGCGCGTGCGTGCGTGCGTGCGTGTGTGTGTGTGTGTGTGTGTGTGTGAAACTGCTACTCGGCCCGTTTTGACGTCTCGCACTGCGCGAGCGCTCAAGCGACCAATCTAGGAGCTCGCGCGGCCCTAAAACCCTTTCCAGCCTTTTGAACAGCAAGTTTATTACAATATATTCTATAAACAATGTATGCATCATTTTTATTTCACCCACACCCCCATCCACACTGTTCCACTTGTTTATTTTTTTGCATTCATCCATGCATCCATCCATGCACCATGCATTCAAACAGCAAAATAATTCACTGCATGTCTACAAACCTTCGCCTCTTTCTCCATTTCATTAGGATTAATAAACGAGAAGCAAATTAGTTATGACACCGAGATCTCTCGAACACAGAAAACGAGTGACGAGCTCTGGTGCAATGGTTTCAAAATGCCACGGCTTCTCCTTCTCACAGCCGGGGTCGGAGGTCAAATAGTCTCATCGCAACTGGTACCTGGTGTCAAAGGACTTTTTTAGATCACAAGGGCTTTTAAAATCAACAGTACAGTCCAACTGACAAAACAGAGCTCATGTGCTCCGTTCAGGCTCATCAACGTTTCATCAGGAACATGACAGGAACAGGAACAGGAGCTTACACTTATTATAACATGCTGGCAGAATTCTTTGTTCTGATTGGCTGCAAGTGTTGCTTTTTCAAACTTAAGATTTAAGAGTGCATTGTGCAGGACACAGTAAAGAGACACAAGGGAAAAGGACAAGGTATACAATTTTATAAAGTTATAATAGAGCAAATGCAAGAAATATGAGGTGTAGATTGTGCAATGTAGAAATGGAAGACCTGCTTGTGCACCGTCCTGAGGAGGTTGGGCCTATGTTATTGTTATTCACATTTGTAAAGGGGTGTAGTATGTGTGTGTTATATTTGTGTTTGCAAACTCTGCAGAGGTGGTCTGTTTTCTGGAACAACAATTTAGAGAGTAGGTTTTGTTATAACAAGGGGGAAGAAACACACACACACACACACACACACACACACACACAC
>JAAIIK010000056.1:2308887-2323887 GCA_014706435.1 Silurus glanis | reverse complement strand
GTCAAGTTTATTTCTATAGCGCTTTTCTATAGCGCTTTGTAGCGTGTTCAAAGACTGGATAGATACATCTCTATCTATCTATCTATCTATCTATCTATCTATCTATCTATCTATCTATATAATCTAGCAAATCGTTTGCATTAATTACATTCCAAACCCATCTTCATGTTTCTTAAGGTTGAACCTCCTTTGCTGTAACCTCATGGATCTTCAAGATGTCCATGTCCTCATCAGCTGCAGCAAGTGCTTTCTGATTGATGAGAACTCCATCGAGAAGCAGGAGGGACAGATATTAGTGATATCTCAGAAGCTTGTGTAGCTTGGCAGGAAGAGAGAGGGATTATTAGTCATGCATTATGTTATGTTATGGTTAATGACACTGTGCACTGGGATTGAGTGCAAGCAGTGACTTCTGCAACAGTAGCTATGAGAGAAGAACAAAAAGAGAAAACCAGGAGATGTCACAGACGTGAGGGAGCTAAAGCATATAAAGCAACCAGCGACTTCACTGAATTAGCGTGGAAGAATATTTATGTATTTTGTGTATGTTGCAATAACATGAAGATTTATGGCATGTGGCAGATGCCCTTGTTTGAGGGCCCAGCAGTGGCAGCTTAGTGATCCTCGGATTGATGACTGGGCTACCAATTACATTTACATTTATGGCATTTGGCCTTATCCAGAGCTTCTTACAATTATCTCATTTATACAACTGAGCAGCTATGATCTTAAGAGGTGGTAGCTTGGTGTGGCTGGGATTTGAACTCATGATCTTCATCTAACACCTACCACTTCCCCGTGTTGCTATTCTACTCTACGGAAATGTTTTCCTGACCGCAGTTGTTGTCTGTTTCATCACTGAAACTAACAATCAGATCCGCGTTTGAATCAGCGTTAAGATCCCAGCGTGGGCTTCAAGGTTAGTATTTTGCTTGAGAAGGTCAATGTTGCAACAGGGTTCCAGTAATGTTTCGACCGATTTTCTGCAGCAGGAATGTCATGTCAAAGTCAATTTGTTTCTAAAGCTCATTGTAAAACAACTCAAAGTTGACCGGAGTACTGTACAGAAATAAATGTATAGCAACAAACAAATAAAACTCAGTACATGAGATTACATTTGTAATATATACAATATATTATATTTACAGTGTAAGAGTTGTGCATGGATATTACAATGAGATTATTTCTCCGATAACATTCTCGAAGGTCTTCTTTCTCCTACTTTTTTCAACTTTTATTTTTTTCTGGACCCCCTCTGCACACCCAAAGAGAACCCCCTTGGTCACATAACTTTGTTTAAAATCGAAGAACATGCAGAAATACTATTATTATTATTATTATATTTAATAAAAGATACATTCTTTCCTAAATTCTTTAATTTCAGTCTTCCTACATTTTCACTCTTACAACAGCATAGGGAAGATGCCCTTATCTTATTCATACAACTGAGCAGCTATAGAGTTAAGGGCCTTGCTCAGGGGCCCAGGAGTGGCAGTTTATTATGAATGGGATTTAAACTCATTACCTTCAGATCCAATGTCTGCTTGCCTTAACCACTAAGCTACCACCTCCCCAAACTACAAGCCAGAGAAAACTTCCCAATTTCCCAAAAGTGGACACTAAGAAAGATCCCCATTTAATTCCTCAGTTTCAGGTTAGCAGTCCTTTGGGATCTTAACAGATTGTGCATGCAGAATGTAAAGTACAGTAATCCTCCGCTTTACTGCGGTTCGAATCTCACGTCCACGGTTTATCGCGGAATTGCATGTGCCACATAACTAATTAGTTTGGCTGATTTTCCCGGTCTCTTTTTTTTATGGAGTTTTATGTTGAAATAATGAAAAGTATTAATAAAAATATAATTATTAATTATAAAATGAAGTAAAATGTTAATACAGTACAGTACCGTATACATAAAATGGGCGTCCGTTTATCTCGGTTTTTCATTTATCGCCGGCGGTTTTAGAATGTAACCACTGCGAAAAACAGGGGATTATACTGTACTGTGCTTTTCAAAATCCCAGGGTTACAAACAACATAAAAATTTGTACAAATTCAATAAAAAAAAAAGTAAAAAAAATAAATAAAAACCTTCGCATGCTTCATTTTAATAGTAAGAAGTGAGAGAAATAAAATGTCTAGTTCTTTCTTTCTTTTTTTTCTTTACATAAAACAAACTTCATGGCCACCACTTTTGAAAGGGAGTTTTATTATAAATCCATCCCAAATGCCATATATAATGTTTTAAATCTTTAATCACTGTTTTTAGTACTAAATTCTTCTCTTGCTATCTGAAGCATGTTGATATTTAATAATTATTATTATTTAATTTCCACCAGGCAATTAAATTAGAAATGCTGCATTGTGTTTAAATGCGACTTCTATTTATTTATTTATTTATTTATTTATTTATTTATTTATTTATTCATATTATTATAGGGGAATAGCAAGGCCAGCCCATTTAAACTGTTGTTTGAATAATACTGTATGTACATCACTCTTCGAAGACCTTGAAGGTGTTGAGACTGGTGTGCTGCTGGATGTCGCTGTAATGCAGGTGTTAATGCGGCATTGATACCTTTGGGTAGGCACATTACCTTCAGTCCTGCATGGTGAAACGACGAAACTACAAAAAAACCAGATATTTTAAAAAATGTATTCAATAAATAAGAGGCGTTTATTTGCGTTCAGTAACTTACAGCTGATTTATGTTATATTTTATTGCGATTTCTATTGCATTTTTTTTGTATTTCCATACCATCTTCTGTTTCATTATATTGTAAATTCTATATTAGTCCTCAATACGAATATTCGTATTCTGTTTTACATCACTTTCTCCAGCCGTACAAGGCGTTTTTCTCCATGCTGTACTCTGTACGTTTATGCATGTGACAAATACGATGTGAATTTTGCAGTAAAATGCTGCATTGCAGTGCTCCTAAACTTTCTCTCCTGATTGGTCAATTGTTATTTTGTTATCTATTAGCCTTCCTTTAACTTGAACTAGGAGACCCAAACCAATTCCATCATGACAATGCCTCTATGCACATAGCCAGGTCCATTAAGATATGCTTTACATGGTTTGGACTGGAAGATTTTGAATGGTCTTCTTTAGAGCTTTTGAACCCTAAAGAACACCTTTGGGTGAACGCTGAATGTCAATGCTCACTACACCCCAGGCCTCCTCACCTTATCTACATCACTGCCTGACTTTAATAATACTCTTGTGGCTGAATGAGCACAAATCTCAACAAAAACACTAGTAGAACTTCTTCCCAGATTAGTGGAGTTTACAATAAGAACAAATGAAGACTAAATGTGGAATGAGATCAAGAACAAGAAGTATCAACTCTTTTGAACTGTTTTGGCCAACTTTTCCTCACAATGTCCAGCTTTCTTCGAAAGTTCATCTTGTAAATATCTTGTAAGTGTATCTGCGATCAAATCAGTTTCTTGTTCTTCTTCAGTCATTGTGGAATGAACAAACAGCTGTTAAATCCACACGAATATATCTAAGCACTGACTAGTGCGCTCTCTGACCGTCCAATCAAAGGATGTGAAAATGCAGATCAGTTTAGATGCCTTCTAGAGGGCCTCGGAGTAAACAAGTCTCAATCTGATTGGTTAAAGGTACAGCTTCAAGCAACATAGATTTAAATCAATAGGACTCCTGCAGTGTTCACAGCAGATTGGATAGAAAATCAAACCAAAACTCCAAGACGCAGCACATCCAAGAAAAACAAATGAAATGAAGAGAATTGGGAATAAAGTAATACATATTCATGGACAAAAATACATTAAATTGTGAGTCAGGGATTCTGATCAGAAAAGGCCTTGCTGGCCCTAATGGCCTCCACTGGTATTTCATAATATATTACGTATGGATGAATCATATGTCAGGAGTGTAAAAAGTGTAAAGAGCGAATGTCTCTTTAATAATCATCCTGTAAAGCTCATCAACATGTCTATTCGCCATCTGTTATGCCCCAGCCAGAGAGGGTTTAGTGACAAACACGGTGGGCAGCCCATGGCCCCTCAGTGTCAACAACCACACGTCACCTGCTACCCGATACGCTGAGGTCATTCCTTCCTGTGCCCCTGCTATGCCTGAGGTTCATTTATAACCCAGGGTGAGGATGGCACTGGAGATTGCGAGTTGCGAGGCAGAGACTAGGACACAGAAGAGTAGGAACCGCACAGGAATGTCACGTTTATAAGAGAAAAATGTATAATTTCAAAGGTTCCTCCAACTCCTGGTCAAACACATGACCAGCCCTATTTCTGACAAGGACCTGGATCTAGGCAGAGCCGAAGCCCATTAGCGGTTAAAATTAGGGCAGGCCATTTGTAACAACACATGCTTACTTCCAACAAAGGCCAGCAGGCTGGTGTCATGGTCATGTGCCATCCATCAGCAGCCTGCACTGTGATCTGGTGGACAGCTGAAAGGGACGGGGGGTGGGGGGGCCGATTGACAGCTTTGTGGTAACTGATGAAGGTAACGGAGGAAGCAGAGGGGGCTGTAGAGGAGATGGGGGA
Organism: Silurus glanis; assembly: GCA_014706435.1. Taxonomy (NCBI): domain Eukaryota; kingdom Metazoa; phylum Chordata; class Actinopteri; order Siluriformes; family Siluridae; genus Silurus; species Silurus glanis. Next base: position 2,319,348 of record JAAIIK010000056.1, on the reverse strand, counting down.
AGGAGACCCAATGAAGACTTGCAAAGTTGTTAAATAAAGGTGGATATTTGCTAACTGTCAGACCAAGCCCTCTTATGAAATGCTGTTACATTCCTCAATGACCACACCATTCTGGGCATTACTGCTCAAACAAGCTAGGTGATGGATTGAAGGACGGCTATGTAAGGAATGAAATACTGATGCACACTGTTATCGTTTCTGTTACCCCCATGAAGTTTTTTCAAATTGCTTTTATACCACCAACTTAATCTCATACATTACAAAACAAATCACATGTTGTACATTTGAATCCATTTATTATCACGTTTATTGCGTCCACGTAACAATGTATCGCTTACGTTATAGCAGCTATAAACGGTCTTTCCCTCACTAGCTTCGATTTGTCCTTTTCTCTTGAAGTTAACAGTGCGAAGCCTTTTTTCTTTCTGGTCAAAATCTGGCACTTAATATATAATTGTCTGAATATGCAGAAAAATGAATCAAATCTAAAATTACGTACTTTTTTTCAAATCTATTTTTATATGAATTATTAATGATACATGTCCCTGTTCTACTATTGGGAAGTGGTAGCTCAGTGGTTAAGATGTTGGACTTCTGATCACAAGGTCATGAGTTCAAATCCCACCACCACCAAGCTGCCACTGCTGGGCCCTTAAGCAAGGCCCTTAACCCTCATCTGCTCAGTTGTAAGAATGAGATAATTGTAAGTCACTCTGTATAAGGTCGTCTTCCAAATGTCAAAAATGTAATATGAAAGTGATCATGTATTTACACAATCATGTTGCTGGGCAATCAGAATCGAGAATTTACTAACTGCAGTTATATTAATGGTTATATAGACGTTTTTTTGGGTTCAAATACAACAAGAAAATGGAAGAATCCTGACCCTGTTTAACGAAGTAAGCAATTGATATAAAGGATGTCATTAAATGTTATGAATCTTAACTTATATTTTCTCAACAAGGTTTTGTACATGCAGCGGTAACTTAATAAACAAACTCATATAATAATGATTAGATTGGAATATATAATGATCATAATAGAGCTTGCAGTCAAAACAGGGGTCTTTTAAGTGTCTATTTCGATGTGCTGTATTTATGTGTCAATTACTAAAAAACATTAATTGCGACTTTATAAAATGCAATTAGAAGACGCAGAATTACCAGATTAGAGCTTACAGTCGAATCAGGGATCTTTTAATTGTTTCTTTTGTTAAAATTGTGTTTTTGTTGCAATGCTAGATCTGTATGGCTCTCTAAAAAACCCTGTAAATGTCATGTAAAAGATGTATTTATGTGTCAATTAAAAGAAAAACAAGGCGAGAGCAACGCAGCAGAGAACTTCTGTTTAACCACGGCAACGTCTTATAAAAGAAAATATGTCTGAAATGTCAATGAGGAGGTCTGTCGCGTACAGTGGACAATATGTCGGCGTATAAATGCGGTTCGAGTGTCCTGACGAGACGGTACGCATGAAACGGGCACGTCCTTGCTTCCTGAACCTTCCATTGAGCTACTCGTTTCAACGCCTCTATTATGCGGGAGCATTAAAAGCCGTGAAGCAGCACGTCTCTCGGACATAAAGACCCACCACACGTGCACCGTTGAGTGCTGATACCGTGTGGTGAAGTGTAATTCCAAGGGTGCTGAATGACATCGGCGAAACGAGCTTTAACGGAGAAAAAGGGCTCGCTGGAGAAAACGGCGCTTTGTCAAACGAGTGTTTGATTTGACACTAGAAACAACAGGTTATGACTTTAAAATAAATTAAAAAAACAAAGAGCGATAGCTTATACCAGGGCTGAAAAGAAGGAAACCCTGAACGACGTGTATTTATAGGGCTCAGTGTGGACAGATGTGGTAAATCATCTAGCGAACAGGCCGCTCTCTTTTCCCATGTTGGCAAGACTTCGTCGCCGTCACGGATTGCTGAAAGTGAAAAGCCATTCGGGAGGAGTGAAGGCATCTCTGCTGGACTGACGTCTCACTTTACACGCAAAAGACCAGCAGAAATACAGAACAAGACTATACTATAACTATAACGAGTTTTGTAATGATGCGGTGGACACTAATAAATAGAATTGATTCAAAATTGTTGTGAGATTATTAGAAAGATCCGTTGTAAGCCATTGGGGGGAAAATCGGATAAGCAGAAAGACATGGTCCGGGTGTCTGAGAGGAGGTTGCTGGAGGAGGTGGAGTGTGGCCCTTCTCCTGGGTGGTGACAGAGGCAGCTGTCCTGACTTTTTTGCCCTTCTCTGTCAGCCATTAATTTTGCACAAAGGCCCCCAGTGACAGCTCGCCCATAGTGACCATACTTGGAAACAAGGTGCATGACAGACACGGTGAGAATGGCATACACAAGCTGGACGCAAGCCGATACGCGCTTTGACAGCGAGACCAGGGTTTATTGCGTCTCCGACAATGCAAAACAAAAATATTCGCCATGTTCCACATTAGTTTAGAAATGTTATAAAATGCTTTCGTAAATTCTATATTTGGGGTTAGAAAACTGCTGTGGTGTAATGAGAATAATACAGTTTTTTTCCCAAGAAGGTAATCAGGATGGTAAAGTTGACTTTGCTTTATCTCAATAACCTAGTGTGGTGTTTATATATATTTATATAAATATATATAATTATATTAATTATATATATAATTATTTTTTTTATTTTTTTTTTTTATAAATAATAAATAACTTTGACTGTGTAAATGTGTATTTTTAGTTAAGAAATTTTATTTCTTTTTCATGAATTAAATAATTCATTTGTTTTTTTTTTTTATCAATTAATTTGCTTGTTTAAAAATGTCACATTGATTTTAAAAATATATTTATTGGCTTTTTTGTTAATTTATTTGCTGTTGAAATGCTCAAGTAATTATTTTTAATAGGAAAACTGCCTTTGAATTTTATATATTTATTTATTTATTTATTTATTTATTTATTTATTTATTTACAAAAGTTTTTTTTTTTTTTTATTGCAGTGCATTCATGCATAATTTGTGATCCAGGATCACTCAGCTATGTTCATCCTCAGATTTGGGATCTGGTCTCACAGATGAGAGTAGATCTCTCGTTGGCTTTGCAGCCGGATCTCCAGCCATGTTGTGTTAATTGGTGCAGGGGCACTGAAATTACCCCTTAGCTATGTAAATAAGCTAAAGTTAATGAATGGTTTCTTTCATCGCACAGAGTGTGAAACAACTATTCCATCTATGCCTACCTAGTCTTCTGTTTATGATGCGAGTGTGCCAGGCATTCAGACTAAATGAAAATATACACTCGAGGAACCATCCCAGGCATCTTCCATAACAAGCTCCAGAAACTCTCCAAAGCATTGCTGCTATGTTGCAGGGAATCTTGAGAATCTTGTGCTTAAACCGCTGTGCCTTCGGCCGGACCTCGGGGTGTGTATGCGTGGTGCGTGAGTGTCTTTGTGTGTGTGTATGTGTGTGAGGATATAGAGTGGCTGAGAGAGGATCATAACACTGAGCTCACATGATTAAAATGTTTCAGGATGTGGTTTGCAGTTAATTTGCGAAGGTGATTCCGTGTCCTGAGTGCTGCTGCCTTGTGTGGTCGACTCGTTCCCTCGCCTCGTTTCAGTTAACCGTTCCCACATGGAGGCCTGGTGGCTTCGGTTGAGGGCACCAAGCCAAAAGCTATAATCGTGGTGGAAATAACGTGGACCAAATTACCAAAGAGACCCGAGGAATTCGCAGCTCAGACAAGAGCGACACGAGTAATAGGTTTGTTCCGTTCAGAAAAATATGCTAAAGGAAAATAAATAAATAAGTCAATAAATAATGCACTTATGCATGGGTTCTTAATGGCAAAAATGGCTGAATGTGGCAAGCTGTATTTGACTGGAATTTAACCAGCATTATACATTAGAGCAAGAAACGACTGAGATTTACTGACATTTCATCATCGTCGTTAAGGATATAACACGCGATATATCGCCAAAAGTATTAGGACACCTAACTTTTCCAGCCGTATGTGAGTCTTTCCCAAACTTTTACCATGAACAAAAGGCACACATTTGTGTAGTATGAACGCTTATCTCCAAAAACGCTCCGCTTTTCAATCGTTTCCCAAGTTATACCATAGATTTTTTGGGTTTTGGGTAAAGTCCAGGGTATTTTGTTCAATCATTGTGTCAAGAGTTTGATGGCATGCAATACTGAACTCCTAGTGGTTAAACAAATGCTTTTTTTTTTTGGTGGTGTTTATGCAGTTGCTTTGGATCGGAGTAGTCGATAATGTACTTATCAAGAGCTAATAATCATGTGGGGAGATGTTAGTTAAGTGTTAAAGCCAGAGGACTTTGAATCCAAAGGTCATGAGTTTAAATCCCACTCATGCCAATCTGCCACTCCTGGGCCCCTGAGAAAGGCCCTTTACCCTTCAGCTGCTCAGTTGCATAAACAAGATAAATGTAAGTTGCACTGTATATGTGCATCTGCCAATAAATGTAAAATATAAGTCTAATATCTAAAACCAGAAATGAAATGTATTCGCTGTATAATCATAATGAGATGCTGATCGACTTGTATATTTGTTCACATTTCAGGATCGAATGTCTCTTTATTGTTGGAACGAACCCCAGAAAACAAAGCCGTCCAAAACCGATTCTCGGTCGGTCCCGATGCCCTTCGTAAGACTCCGCCATGGCTGCGCCTTGTGCTTGGACTTGATCGGGTTTCATTTCTGTACTAGAAAAGCCCTTTTATGTCCCTACCTTGGGTCCTGTGACTGGCCTGCCATCATCTTTCAGTATTTCAGGATGAGGTCAGAATCTTTTTCTTTGCTCAGGCGCCCAGCCAGTTTCTCCACACCTGCCCTGGAAATGACAGCTCTATGGGCGTCCCTATGAATCACCGGTCATGTGGCCTGAGCCTTCGTGCTGCCGAGGCAGGCACCAAGTTAGAAACGGCCCTGTAACTCTAGTAGGACAGCTGAAATTGAGAACGAAGTAACGAAACCACCCTGAGAGCACCAGGGGGCAAGAAAAGCTGGGTGTCTCTGGAGTATCTGATAGGACAAAACAGACTGGATAAAGGCTCGTGAAGAAAATGCTACATGTTCCTGTCTTGAGTTTTACAGTAGAAAGGAATCGAAAATAAATATCTATAAACCTTGTTTTTTTCGTTTATCTATTATGACAAAAAGAACATTTGCAGCCACTGAACACTTATTAAACATGATAAGAGCTACATTTTACATGCGATCTTGATGCATGTAATGGTTTCCAATGGTTTTCTTTCAGCATGACACGTCACTCAGGAACAAATTATTTGTGCATTGCACATTGACACAACTGACACTTGATCACCACAATTCCAAGATGGCGGATCTCACTTCCATACTGCTTGGTGTATTTTAGTATAACAAAGATGTTGAACAGATAGTGTTACTGGAAGACGTTTCTGGGCCTGTAATATATAATAAAACATGGCAAATGAAACCAACATGTCATATGCAGTGGGTGTGACTGATGTGTACAATTATGCTATGCCCCTAAAAGTGCCATTAATCCAAAAACGCTGTTTTGTGGTGGTCACATGACATGGCTTCCTATCAAGAAGAAGAACACGTCATGGTGGGATTTTTTTGCATTGTGCATGTATTTTTCTATTCCACTGTAATGTCGGCCTGCTTTGTACAGTACTAAAGCAATACCAATGTTACGGTCAAGTGTGCACAAACTTTTGTCCATGTATTGTATACATCATTAATGATGTATGATGACACGCTTGTCATTTTGTTGATTTATTTTTTTTATTTATTTATTAAAGCTACCTATGAATCCTTGCTTCCCTCATATTTGAGACCAGTGAAACAGTTCCCTGTTATTGAAGACCATTTTATCTGCATCCACAATATTCTCTCGATATAAACATACAAAACTTTATTTTCATTTTCCAATTTTCCTAATTTCCACCGTCGCGATATGAACGTCGCCCATGACTACACGACCGACGAAATCGTTAGCGCCGTGACACAGGCAGCCTGATCAGACGCGTCCGAAGAATCGCTAACGATCTCATTACACCTGGAATTCATATTAATTAACTTATCAGCCTTATTAAGCCACAAATCACCCGCGAGCACTTCTGATACCGCGATGGGAACGAAACAGGAAAATCTGCGTTCTCTCCGAGGCCCGAACGCGACCCCTGCGTGCCCAGGTATTCAGCGTGTCAGACTCACCACGTGCCGCCCAGGCACGCTCTAAAAGCCCTAATTATGCGGCATCAAATACACCATTTGAAAAACATTTCTCACATTTTAGCTTTGCTCCTTTTTTTTTTCCAGGGCTAGCCTGAGTGTTCGTTAAGCGCCGCCTTGACGCCCTTATCCTCAGCATCTCCTTCATTACAACAGCTAAACATATCTCCTAATTACGAATCACTTCCAGACCTGGAAGAATAAGCCTTTCTTCCTGGCTTTCTTCTCAGTCCTCCGTCTAGCATGTTTGCCCCCCCCCCCCCCCCTCCACCACCACCAACGACTTTAATTGAATGCCCAGTATAATGCTATCTCCTGAGGTGAGCGGGGAGGTGAGCACAAAAGGCAGGGCAGGCCACAGGACGAAAAAAAGAGAAAAAGACAGCACCAGCCGGAGAAGCCATTCAACACACGGAGCTCATTAATGAGAGCAGGATCGGTGCACTCGCATGTTCTTCTTCTTCTTCTCTCTCTCTCTCGCTAACAGCACAACAGGTGCAAATCAAAACATGATTGTTGACTCCGTACGCTGTTCATCCTCGTTTTTTGCCTCTTTTATTATCGGTGCATATATGAGTGGATAAGGGTCTGATCTATCAGCGCTTCAGATCCACATTTGTGTTCATTTAATCCGTGCAAAAACGCTAGAATGAAAGGCGATGATGGTAATGATGACGATGGTGATGATGATGATGATGATAAAAAAAAAGAAAGACATGTGAAGTGGAAAATAAATTAAAAGTCTATGAGCTGAGGTGTTGAAACAGTGACACGCCAGTGGGATGGGTTCTTACAAAAAAAAAAAAAAAAAAAAAAAACCACAAGGATTCGTTCCACTATTATGGCAGCCCGGGCAAAGGCAGGATGGAGGATAGAGGATAGAGGCTGACAAAAAACAGCATGAAAGAGACCAGATACAAAGGCTTGGATGAAGCATCTCAATCTTTTCTCCCGGGTTTCTAAGCAACTTATAATAGAAGGTCAAGCTAGACAAGGTGGAGTAGTAAGTCAATACAGAGAGTAAAACAAGAGCATGGAAAGATGCAAGTGGATGCAAAGAAATAAGAGAAGAAGGTGGGTAAAAAGGAAAAAAAAAAAAGAGATATGCCCCTGACATTGAGGATTTCAGTGTAATCACTTTCTCAAAAGCGACAAGGTTCACACAGAAATTATATATAATATATATATTTTTTTTTAAAAAGAAGATGCATTCGAGAAATTCAGTTCCCTGACTGAAAAGAAAATTCTTTTTAATCTATTAAATCAATTAAATCCACTCAAAAGCATTTCATAATTTATATATATATATATATATATATATATATATATTTTTTTTTTTTTTCCCCCCCCTTTGGTGAGACGGATGCCTAAACATGTTTTCTTTATAATAAATAAATAAATAAATAAATAAAGACCTGGTTATCTACATGAAGGTCTTTTTTCCACTCAGCTGCACACATTGTATGAAGCACTTCTTCACTTTTTGACCTCAGGTGTTATGTTAATTTCAGCGAGTGGGGACAAACACAGATCGAGTTCATCTGAAAGAAAAAACCAGACCGTTTCTGTACGTGCATTTATTCCAACCTTGGAATGATAAAGCCCTGTCAGAGTATTCGGGCGAACATGAGTTGGGATTGCGAGATGAGTTACTGTTGATTATTTTAGGAATACAGCACGCCCTGGACTGTTTTATTCATCTGGAATTGCAGCAATTCGGCCGAGTTGGCAAATTGTAGTAGTACTACTTTTTTTTTTTTTTTAAATCTTGTTGTATTCTTGTACTTTATTTATTTATTTATTTTTGCTTTTTATCATCATGAATAAACATAAGTCAACAGCGAGGTTTTTACAGGGATAAGTTTTGTTTTTATATCTTCCTTCGAAGCAAACACCCCCCCCCCCCCCCCCCAAAAAAAAAAAAATGATAAGTTAGTAAGTTATAAATAAATAATAGGAGGAATAAGTAAAAACAATAGCAATTAATTAAAACAAATTATTAAAAAATAAGAAATAAAAACAACAAAAAACACGTAAATATTTCAATTAATAAAAAAATGAAACATAAATTATTAAACTAACTAACTAACCGATTAAATAAATAAATAAATAAATAAGTGAACGAGAAGAATACAAAAATTATAAAACAACAAAAATTACAAATAATAATAAGAATAAAACCAACAGAAAACAATAAATAAATAAATAAATAAATAAATAAATACATAAATAAATAAAACTAACAAAATCCCACAACAAATAAATTAAAATAATGAGAATTAAAAACAACAGAAAACTATTTAAATAAAACATTTAAATTAAAAACCCAACATATAAATAAATATATAATAACAAGGAGACGAATAAAAACAACAGAAACAACTTACAATTAACAAACAATTAAGTCAAAGAACTTAAGACCTTACAGAGGTAGGAGTTATCACAGAGAGGTTGATGAATTATTTCACTTCTTTCTATAACACTTTCTCCGTCCGAGTGACCCCATGCTTTCATATACTGATAATGACATCATGAATCTCTGAATTTAACGTTTATAACTTGCAAAACATGAGTTCTATCCATTTATCTAATCATCCAATAATCCAGGAATGTCTGATTACAGTGTCTCCAGGAAGTCAAACTCATCATACATAAAGCAGGGCATTAGTACAAAGACATACTGAAAGTCTTATTAACAATGTGTATCTTTTTTGCCCCAAAACCCTTCATGTTGTTTTATTTATATAACATCTGAAAGATATTTATAGGGTCCCATTACACCACCAGTATTTTGCATCATTCCTTTGTGTAGGTCTAGACAGTCTTGGAGTCTAGTAGCTTCTGCTCAGAATCATTTAGAATACTGCTGTACTTTTTAATATATATTTTTATATCTTTATAATCAGTTTTAGTATGGTTTAGAGACAGTGGCATTGAGTAAAAGACAGGAGGTGGCTCTGGAGGTAGCAGAGCTGTAGATGTTGAGATGTTCATTGGGAATGAGGAGGATGGACATGATTAGAAATGAGTTTATTAGAGGGACAGCGCATGTAGGACGTTTTGGAGACAAGGTGAGGAAGACGAGATTGAGATGGTTTGGACATTTGCAGAGGAGGGACATGGGGTATATCAGTAGGAGAATGCTGAGGATGGAGCCACCAGGAAGGAGGAAAAGAGGAAGACCAAGGAGGAGGTTTATGGATGTGGTGAGGGAAGACATGCAGGTAGTTGGTTTGAAAGAGGCAGATGTAGAGGACAGGGTGGGTATGGAGACGAATGATCTGCTGTGGAGACCCCTAATGGGAGAAGCTGAAAGAAGAAGAAGTTTGAAGTCACAAATCTAACAAAGTCTCAGCCTAATTTAAGGTTAATGACAGTTGCTGACAATTCCAAAAATGTTGGCACATGGTGCAAAATGTCAATTAAAAACAGAATGCAATGATTTGCAAATCTCATAAATCGAAGACAATCTAAGTCCATTTTGAATTTCATGGCTGCTACAGGTCTCAGAAAAGTTGGGACAGGTCCATGTTTACCGTCGTGTAGCAACACATCTTCTGGGAACTGAGGAGACCTGTTGCCACATTTTTGGGAGAAGACAACGAGAGGAATGTTGTCCCATATGTGTCTGATACAGTATTCTAGCTGCTCAGACAGTTCTGGGGCTTTTTTGTTGTTTTCTTATGTTCATTGTAAATTATGTTTCATGTAGATGGATGTCATTACATCTTTGTAAGAAAGAAACACACATTATAGGTACAAAAGAAGGACAGTTTGTGCTGGGGGGTTTTTCGAATCCCTGGCATGAGGAAACCGGTGTAACGGCGAGAAAAACAGCCTTGTGATCCACTTTCACTGCGCTAACATTAAGTGTTCTTCAGCAAACACAATTCACCTTCCACTCAGATTAAAAAAATAAAGCACGTGAATAGGCTGCTTTCAATTCCCGGTGCTAATGGAGCGGCGTGTAAAGATTCATCCTGCAATAAAGACTGTTGGGGGAAAAGAAAAAGAGGAAGGAAAAAAAAACCCACCAGCGATCATACGGTGGCAGAGGGGAGAAAAGGAGCAGCTGGAGGAGTGTTCAGTGTTTACGTAAAACAGATTAGGCCTTGTTCATTCAGGAGCCCTATTATGAAGTCTACAAGAGGCCAAGTGACTAAATTAATAGCCTGTATGTGTGTGTGTGTGTGTGTGTGTGTGTGTGTGTGTGTGTGTGTGTGTGTGTGT
>JAAIIK010000056.1:2291469-2301840 GCA_014706435.1 Silurus glanis | reverse complement strand
ATGGATGGATGGATGGATGGATGAGTAGGTGGATGGATGGATGGATGAATGAATGGATGGTTGGATGGATGGATGGATGGATGGATGGATGGATGAATAAATGGATGGAGGGTTTACATGTTTGGATGGATGAATAATTGGATGAATAGATGAGTGGATGATGAGAACTAATATGAGTACTGGAATGTGTAATTATGAGTAATGTCCTTTCTACAGTCGTATACAGTCAGTTGACGTTATAACCAGTTGAAGTGGGATCCAAATGGCGCTGGTACGTCTCTAAATGGTTCGGGATGTTTGCAGATGTTTTAAAGGTCCACAATCTTCATGAGGTGGGACGTGACTGGAGCTGGAGCAACCTCAGGATGCCTGGAATGGGTAGAGAAAGAAAAGCAGTAGATAATGTGCGTGTGATCAGATGTTCTGGAGCACAAGGTTATGATGTGAGACGTATGTTATGTGTAGGCTTTGCTAAAAAGATACGTCTTTAATCTGTGCTTAAACTGGGAGAGTGTGTCTGAGCCCCGAACACTGTCAGGAAGACTATTCCAAAGTTTAGGAGCTAAATGTGAAAATGCTCTACCACCTTTAGTGGACTTTGCTATTCTAGGAACTACTAGAAGTCTGGAGTTTTGGGATCTCAAGGAGCATGACGGATTGTAGCGTGTTAGAAGACTAGAAAGATAAATGGGAGATAAACCATTTAGTGTTTTGTAAGTAAGTAGCAGTAGTTTGTAGTCGATTCGAAATTTAACAGGTAGCCAGTGTAGGGATGAGAAGATTGGAGTTATATGGTGATATTTTCTCGACCTTGTGAGAACTCTGGCTGCTGCATTCTGGACAAACTGTAGCTTGTTTATTAATGATGCAGGACATCCACCTAGTAATGCATCACAATAGTCCAGTCTGGAGGTCATGAACGCATGGATGAGCTTCTCTGCATCAGATATAGACATGTTTCTTAGCTTAGCAATATTTCTAAGGTGGAAGAAGCCTGTTTTTGTAATATAGGTGATGTGATTTTCAAATGACAAGTTGGTGTCTAAAATAACTCCCAACATCCTAGACAGAAGGTTTGAAATGGGGCTGTACTTTGACAGTTTATTTGGACTCAAATTAGGTTTCTTAATGAGGGGCTTAATAACTGATAACTTGAGGGGTTTAGGGAAGTGACCTAAATATAGTGAGGCGTTAATAATATTCAGAAGAGGCTCACCAGCTGTATGTAACACTTCTTTCAATAGTTTAGTTGGAATGGGATCTAACAGACATGTTGTTGATTTTGCTTTGGTAATAACATCATACAGCTCTTCCTGTCCTGTACATGTAAAGCAGTGGAGTTGTGGAGTTGTAGGTGAGATTGTGTCAGGAGATGCTGTCAGAGGTTGGACCTCCACAATTGTGTTTCTAATACTTAAAATTTTTTAAGTGAAGAAATTCATGAAGTATTCACTACTAAACTGTGATGGAACACATTTTTCAGATACCTGATTTGTAGTTAGTTTAGCTACTGTACTGAAAAGGATCCGGGGATTGTTTTTGTTGTTTTCTATGAATTTGCTCAGGTGTTGAGCTCTAGCAGCTTTTAGTGCCTGTCTGTAACTGAGCATACTGTCTTTATACGCAATTCTAAATACCTCCAATTTAGTTTTTCTCCATTTTCTTTCCAGATTAGGGGCTGCTTTCTTGAGGGCATGCATATGACTATTATACCAAGGTGCAGGTGTTTGTTCTCTAATCTTTTTTACCCCGATGGGGTCAACGGTGTCTAATGTGCTAGTGAGGATAGTGTCTATGTTGTTAGTCATTTATTTATCCGATCGTTCATTCATCCAACCCTACCCAACAAACCCTACACCCATCAATCCATCCGTCTATCCATTTGTTTATCCATCCATCCATCCATTTATCCATCCACCCATCCATCCACCCATCCATCCATCCATCCATCCATCCATCCATCTATCCATCCACCCATCCACCCATCCATCCATCCATCCATTCATCCATCTATCCATCTATTCATCCATCCATCCATTCGTCCACCCATCCACCCATCCATCCATCCATCCATCCACCCATCCATTTATCCATCCATCCATCCATCCATCCATCCATCTATCCATCCATTCATCCATCCATCCATCTATCCATTCATCCATCCTTCCATCCATCCATCTAACAGACTCTTTACAGATGATCTGTAAAGCTGCTTTAAGACAATCTCATAAACTTGAATAGATGAGTGGGTGGAGGTGTGTTAGAAGAATGGATGGATGGATGGATGGATGGATGGATGGATGGATTTGAAAGAGTGGGTTCAAACGAATAAACACACAGGTAGTTTTGCATTCGAAATGAATGTGCTGCCTTATAAACAACAGTAACCATAGAAACATACAGTTACAGCTAATTACAAAGTAAGACAGCTATTGTAAAAAAAATCCTAATGACCTTACTGAGCTCAATAGAGGATTTCTGCATGTCATTTAAAATGGTGATTTTTGATCAATAGCTTGAGGCACGAGATGAATTTGATGAAGAGGAGAAGTGACTATAAGCTTGATATGTACTTTTTGAACATTCTATTCCACATTTAGTTCTAATTTGCTGTTATAATATCCTCCACTCTTCTGAGAAGATGCTCCACTAGATTTTCTTGAGATGTATGTGAGAGGTACTGGTATTAAAGTCAGGTAATGATCTAGGTGAGGTGAAGAGGCCTGGGGCGCAGTTCGATAGAGTTTATTAGCTCTATAGCAGTCTACTCAAGATCTTCCACTCCAACCAATCCATGGAGCTGGTTTTGTTCACAGGAACACTGTCATGTTAGAACAAGGTGTGATCTCCTAGTTAATCCATCCAATCATATCCACATAGGGCTGGACAAGTCAGGTGTCCCAATACTTTTGATCACACAATGGGCATTTGACAGGAAATTGCATTGTCCAGATTTACTGACGATCATGTGAAGAAGAAAATGAAGTCCTGTCATTTGTTGCGCTTTTCACAACAGACATTGTCTCAAAGCAGCTTTACAGAAATCAACAGTCAAGGTGAATGGTGTGCATTTATCCCTGATGAGCAGCCGTGGCGACTGTCGCAAGGAAAAACTCCCTTAGATGTAATGAGGAAGAAACCTTGAGAGGAACCAGACTCAAAAGAGGAACCCATCCTCATATGGGTGACATCAAGAGTTTGATCATAAATCTTTCAACAATACAGAACACTGGAGAGTGAGAACTAACATGAGCACTGGAGTATAAGATTATAAGTAAATGTTCTTTCTACAGTCTTATACAGTCTTTATGGTTAGTAGCTCCTAGTTTTATGAGCTCAACATTTGTGATCATCACAGATCCAGCATCAGCTTCTCCATGCCAGAGCCTTTAAACACTCCAGGAGGTCCAATGTCAAAACTCCACACATGTAGCGGGATCGAATTGGCACTGGTACGTCTCTAGATGGTTCGAGATGTTTGCGAGTTCGGCATCTACTTCTTTAAAGTCCATAATCTTCACGAGGTGGGACGTGACTGGAGCTGGCCAAACCTCAGGAAGCCTCGGGATGGGGAGAGAAAGAGAAGCAGTGGAGAGCAATTAGCGTAGCTGCTGTTTATGATATTAACAGCACAAGTTGATAATGTGCATGTGATCAGATGTTCTGGAGCACAAGGTTATGATGTGAGACGTGTTATGTGTAGGCTTTGCTAAAAAGATACGTTTTTAATCTGCACTTAAACTGGGAGAGTGTGTCTGAGCCCCGAACACTGTCAGGAAGACTATTCCAGAGTTTAGGAGCTAAATGTGAGAATGTTCTACCACCTTTAGAGGACTTTGCTATTCTAGGAACTACTAGAAGCCCAGAGTTTTGAGATCTCAGGGAGCGTGATGGATTGTAGCGTGTTAAAAGACTGGAGAGATACATGGGAGCCAAACCATTTAGTGCTTTATAAGTGAGTAGCAGTAGTTTGAAGTCTATTCGAAACTTAACAGGAAGCCAGTGCAGGGACGATAAGATTGGGGTTATAAGGTCATATTTTCTTGACCTTGTAAGAACTCTTGCTGCCGCATTCTGAACTAACTGAAGCTTGTTTATTAATGATGCAGGACATCCACCTAGTAATGCATTACAAAAAGCTTCACCGATGGTGATTTTTAAACGCGCGACGATGCCAAAAGAAAAACTCCCGAGAGAAATTGTTGTGAAAGGAAGGAGGAAGACAGTGAACAATGACTTTCTTGGTAGGCTACTGTTTAGATACAAGTCGTGTAACAGACACTGTCTTTCATTAAAGCCTGTGTAAAGTTCATTAGTTTCAGTGTAGACACCTGCGGCTTATAGACAGGTGCGGCTTATTTATGTTCAAAATAAAAATCTTTGTAAAATTCAGTGAGTGCGGCTTATATGTGGGTGCGCTTAATAGTCCGGAAATTACGGTATATATATATATATATATATATATATAAAACTTAATATGGTCATTATCAATGTCATTAACATTGATTTTATTGTACCCACATTTTCTAGAAATTGATTACAAATTGTACAAAGTCCCTGTTCACAGTGGAATATTTTAGAGCGAGTAGTTTTGTACGAGTTTCACAGGTAACATTAAAATAATAATATGAATGAATTTTTTTTTCCAGTAATTTGACCTGAACTGTAATATAATATTCTTTCATTCTTGTAAAATGATTCTAGTTCTGTTAAATAGTAATTTCCTGGATTTCAGTAAGGCCTCCCTCTCTCTCTCTCTCTCTCTCTCTCTCACTCTCACTCTCACTCTCTCTCTCTCTCTCTCTCTCTCTCTCTCTTTGCAGTCATTCAAACGCCGAGCGATTCCTCCAGATATTTACCACCAATGAGAGAAATGCCTACAATGTCTGCTGCCGCTCTCCAAATACAGTTACACCGAGCTGCTGCTCGCTCCGGGTTAAGACGCATGCAGTTGTGGAATTCTTGGCCTTCGTGTTAGTCAAAATGTATAAACTGATAGACAGCCTCCTGCTTCTGGATTCTCAACTGGGCTGGAAAGATCTGGAAAGGACTAACAGGGCGAATAGGGAATCACGTTTCATGCTTAATTTTTATTCGTTAGATTTCAGTTTCCATATCTCACATCATGTTTTTTAAAGATAAATATTGAAAGGTTACACACATGTTTAAAGGATTTGTTTTAACCAGAGGGTGTTTTCTTTAGTCTGATCCACAAAATCCTGACAATAAGAATAAAGTCAAAGAGGTGAAATCTCAGGTTTGACCTGTCCGTGACCCGACTTTTTAGCAGAATCAAAGCGTTTCCTGAAAACAAGCCTTTTCACCTTTTCAAGTTTTTTACTCTAGATAGATAGATAGATAGATAGATAGATAGATAGATAGATAGATAGATAGATAGATAGATAGATAGATAGATAGATAGATAAGAGGGTGGAAGTGTGCTGGAAGTATGGATGGATGGATTTCTTTATTCACCTCAAAGGGAAACACATATTACAGCAGCACAGAGTTAGATGTCTACTAGAAGTAACTTAACATATTGAATGAAACAAAGCAAAAATTATTAATAATAATAATAATAATAATAATAATAATAATAATAATAATAATAATAATAGTAAAAATGTGAATTGTGAAGCTGAAGTCACTGGTTTCTAACACTGCACTGCCCTCATGTGGAGTCACAGAGATGTAACATGGCCTCAGAGAGGTTTGGTTTGAATGACCCTATACATGAGATTCAACTGATTTCAATTTTATCTTTAATACAGGACTGCAGCTGGACATGCAACAGTTTTTCGGAAAACCAATTCATTTCCATCTCAAATATCTAATCATCTGACCATCAACAACCCACGACTGGTGTAGCAAGGTTTTTAGCACATAACCAGCTATAAGACCAGGTATTGAATGACTTCTGAAGGGTTCACCTCATTAGCAGAAGAACTTGTTTCTTTAAGTGCTATGAGCTAAAAGCAGCAGAGACTGTTATGACATCTCCATCAGTCTCTAACAATCTTTATAGTGCAGGAGCATGAAGTGAGGCGTGTGCTCAAAGCAGTAAACCCAAGCAAAGCTGCTGGCCCCGATGACGTGACAGGAAGGGTTTTGAAGGAATGTGCAAACCAGCTCTCTGTTGTTTTTACCAAGATCTTCAACCTATCCTTGTCCTCATCCAGCATAACACCCTTTATAACATCTGCCAATATCATCCCATTGCAGAAAAAACGTGGCCTGTGGTCTCAATGACTACTGCCCAGTCACACTCACTCTGGTAATAAGTGCCAACTGGTTCTACAGCTCATCAAAGCTAGTCTCCTCCATCTTTTGACCCTCGTCAGTTTACTTCTTCACACTGCACTAAGCCACCTTGAACATCAGGGGAACTATGTGAGGATGCTTCTTCAGCTTTGCCTTTAACATTAAAATTCCATTTAGATTAGTCACAAAACTTGATCATCTTGAACTTTCCCAACCCATGTGCCACTGGAACTGAACCTTGCCAACAGTCTGTTAGACTAGGCCACTACCTTTCTTCCATGCTTACGATCAGCACTGGCACCCCACAAGGGTGTGTGTTGAGTCCTATTCTTTATGCCCTTTACGCTCAGGACTGTGCATCAACGCATCCCACAAACAGCACCATGAAGTTTGCAGACGACACAACTGTGATTGGTCTCATCTCAGAGGGTGTTGAAAGTCCAAAAACTGTCGGCGTCGTGTTCAGAAAACAATCTCATTCTGAATACCACAAAAACATAAGCATAGCAATTTTCCTGATCCGATCAACAGCAATGGTGACTGTGTGGAAAAGGTCTCCACTCTCAGGTTTGAGGGTACACATATTGCTAATGATCTCACCTGGACTACAAACAACACAGCATTGGTGGAAAGGCAGTAAAGAAGGCACAACAGTGAACCTACTTCCTAAAGATTCTCAAAAAAAAATATCTTACAAGAGGATCTGCTGTTGTCTCACTATAGCTGCTCTAATAAGAGCGCTCTGGCATGCCGTATCACTGTATGGTACGCCAGTTGCTCCGCAGCAGACAGGAAAGCCCTCCAGAGGATTATCAACACCTCCCAAAAAATGCTTATTACCGTCTCTGGAAGAACTATTCAGCTCTCGCTGCTACAGCAAAGTCAACAACATCCTGAAAGACCCACACCCTGGACACCATCTGTTTGACCTTCTACCCTCAGTTAGACGTTTAACATCGTTTTGATAATCAGGAAGTCTCCCTAAAAATGGCAGTTGTGTCCATTCCAGATTAAGTAGGAATTAATCGGAATGTTTTAGGACCCACTCATAGTGGTGGACACACTTTTTTTATTTAATACTAACATTTGGATTCAATATAAAAAATAGTCATAATTCCACAGTCTGAAGCTCTTTCAGATCATTTTGGTTTTACCAATAATCTTCCCGAGATATAGACATTAATAAGATCTCCGTCGGACCCCGGAGACCTCGACTGGGCCACTGAATGTCTACAATTAACGCTCTGTTACACTCGAGATGATAAAACCAAAATGACCGTGGTATAATGATTATACGAGTTAAAACATACGCAACTTAAAACTCGTAAATGGCGTCAAACCAAATTGACACTATATCAAATAGCATGGAAGGAAAGTCTCCTTCAAGTCAAGGCTGAAAACATTTATTTAGTTAAGCCTTTTGTGGCTAGGTTTTTCTTAGTTTAAGTAGCAGATCTGGAGGGATCATGGATATCGAGTGTTTGGTGAACTGGGATATTTGTATGCTGTCGTCCCCTCACTCTCACACGTTCACTCAGGTTCGTTGACGGTGGTGTGGTGGGTCGTCTCTTATCCCTGAGATACCTGATGTCTGTGTTACCTTCTGGTTCTCCCTTTTAATTATGCTGCCATAGCGAGTCCTGCTATAATGCCAGGGATGCAGGCAAGATCAATAAAATCATCCGCAAGCCCGAATACATAATCGGACACAAACTTGCCAAAGTGGAGACAGTGAGGGACAACAGGTCAAACTCCTGTTAATCATGGAAAATCCATCCCACCCACTACATGATACCATATAGAGGCAGCGGAGTTCATTCTCCAACATATATACATATCCATTATTCACTGTCGCTTTACGCACACATGCATACACTTACAAATTGCATGTTTTATTCATTTTTTTTTTAAATTGACAGTTTGTTTATTTAAGTTATAATTATTTAATTACATTTTTTCCCTCCCCTACTACTGTTTGTGTAACCTGCTGCTGCTGAAATGCAATAATTTCCCCCACGGGATCAATAAAGTAAATCTAAGCCTAAGTCTAAGTCTAAATGTAATAATTTGATTGTGAAAGTTGTATAAAGTGCTGCACTGTCAGAAAAGCTTTGAGCTGAGAAACAAGTTTTTTCTTTTATATTCACTTAACCAGGCACTGGATATGGTAATTTAATTGTTTTACTCAGCTTTTTAAAAATTTGGTTCATTATCTTTTCACATACGGTCAGACTGCTTTTTTTCCGATCCTGTCTCTGAGCTCGACAGGCGGTTCCTTTAACCTCATGGATGTGTTTTTTACTCGGATCTGCATTTTCAGCTCTGAGGCCTTCTATAGCGAGCCTTTTCTAATCATGTCCAATCCATTTCCTTTATCACAAGTGCTGTAAATAATGAGGGAGGAGAAGGATAAAGGGGTGAAATGAGCCCTGAAAGAAAGAGAGATGCTCAGCTGAGTGTGTTTTTATGTGTGTATGTGTTTTAAACAATGAAAAGTTGAAAAGGTTAAAAAAATAATTGAATGTGAAAGTGTGATTGTGGCAGAAGAAAGACACCCTGAGCCAGCAGGATCTCCACACAGATATTTTACATTTAAAAATCTACAAAAAAAATCAAAAACTCAAAAAAGCAGCAGCATCAACGGGTGTTTAAGTACATCGTGTACTCCATCACGACCATTAGGGATAAAGTCCTTATAGTTAAATGTATTTTTTACTAAAAATATAAAGACTTACCAAGACTTCCATGTTAACGAATGCTTTTCTTAAAAAAAAAAACAAAAAAAAAACCAACTAAATAAGAGTTTGTATTAGAGAAATAAAAAAAAAAAGATTAAACAGTATGTACTGGATGGTACTTTAAGTCGATTTGATCACAAACCTCTAGAGGGCGCCATAGACTATGTCTCTGACTTATCAGCTGACTTGAAAAGTCTGCTCATCTTTAGAAAATAGAAACAATCCAGGAACAAGTATATGTTTGTTGACAACTGAGCATAAGATTGCTAGGTGCTCCTTTTTCAACATCCCACTCCACACTAGCACCTATTTGCTGTCATGATATCCTCCACTATCCCTCAAAAATGTTCTGCTCGATTTTGTGGAGATGTGTGAGTCATTTAGCTACAGGTGTGTGAGTAAATTCAGGTACTGATGTAGGTGAGATGAGGAGGCCTGGGGTGCAGTCAGCATTCACAATCATCCCAAAGGTGTTCAGTAGGGTTTATAGGAGGAGATCTTCCACGCCAAGCCATGTAAAGCATATCTTCATGGAACCGGCTTTGTGCACAGGGGCATCATCATGCTGGAACAGGTTCAAGTCTTCTAGCTTGAATGAAGGGAAAATTTCATGCAACTGCATCCAAAGTCCTGTACGATCATAAACCTTTAACTTTGTAGTAACAGTTTGAGGAACATATATGGCTGGAAAAATCAGGTGTCTCAATATACTTCATATGTCGTATAATAAAGTTCAAATGCAATAAAAAATCATTCTAACAAAAATATATATATATATTTTTTTACATATAAAGTTTTTTTATTACAAATTTCCAGATTCAATCCTAATCTGTAGCTTTTCTTACCTGATTAAATATCCGATGTGATTCCTCCTTTATACATATAAACATCTCTGGCACAAACCTGAGGAACTTTATATTATCCTGTCAGAATCCTAAACGACACATCCGAGATGCTTTCTCACTCACACACTTCATTTCTGTACCTGAAAAAAAACTAAACCCTTTAGACAATCATCTGAAAAGAAATGAGATGTGTTTCTTAGCCCACTGAAAACAACTTGACCTTTGACCTCATCACAGTGGGTTTTATCCGTTATCTTTTCTTCTTAATCCTTTTACAGCCTGCACTTTATTATTACAGTGTGACGTCATGAAGTGCAATGTATCAGAGAAAGAGGAATTTCTTCATTATTAGCCATCCATTTCCATCACTATAAGTACAAATGATATTTTCACACTACTCATAGTAACCTTCAGTTACTGTTCTTAATTCGCTTTTTTGCGTATTTTAAGAGTCAAGTCAAACATACATAGCTGACACAGTACACAGTGAAATGAGACACCATTTCTCCATAAAATGACATAGAGCT
>JAAIIK010000056.1:2272775-2286469 GCA_014706435.1 Silurus glanis | reverse complement strand
TATTTAAAATATTTGTATAAATTGTAAGCTGAAATCTGTTGTACAGTAACATTGTAAATGGTGTTTAAAAAAAAAAAAAAAAAGCTTTCTGTTTTCGATTTCTGAAAACAGGTTCAGCGTTCAGGTTCAAGTTTATTCCAGATTTCTTTTAATGAGCCAGTGTGCCAAAATTTTTGCATTGCTGGTTGTGGTGTGACTCGACTTAATGTTTTTGTACACGTCACATTGTTTCTCCTTCCTTTTCTGAATATCTTTCATTTGACTTGAAAACTCACCACACTACATACATATACATTGCTTTCTGTTCCATATTTAGTCCCTATATATATAGTGTGTGTGTTATAATATCCTCCACTCTTCTAGGAAGATGTTTCATTAGATTTTGTGGAGATTCATGGTGTATTTCTTGAGCGTTCCAGGTAGCATCAGGTGTACGCTTTTGTACGTTCACTGTTCCTCCATGCGGTCTGACTGATAAACATGTTTTGATTTCAAGCATCCAACAAAACAGAACTATCTGTTACACAGGAAGTGCTGTGAAGGTGCCTGGAGATGATGATGGTCTCCAAACCAAAGCAGATCAGACAGTTGAATGAGGGCGGATTTCTGATCATGCTTCGTAGGAACGTTTTTATGATTTCGAATCGATCGATTATTTGCTTGCGTGCATGTATCAGTATTTCGCAATTGAACTTATTGAAATAAGGCTGCTATATTGCTTGTGTGGATTTGTATTGTTTTATGCTCCTACAGAACGTAATGGATCTTTACGGTACCCATTATGCAGTCGTATCGGTCGTTGGTAACACGTGTACTGAAAAGTAGTTTTTTCACGAAATGCTCATGATTTACTGCTCGAGTCAATAAAAATCCATCCCACTTTAGCTACTTAGCCGATTTTTCCGTTCTGATTAGTGATTAATAGAAGAGAGCTCATCAATAGTGCCGATCGGGGTCGATACATTGAGACCCAAATTGGTGAGAAACCGTGCACTTCCATGCCTTCTGATTTACAAGCTTAACTTATCTAAACTTTATCTCCTGAAATATATCGATCCAGATTTCACTATTTTGCGCTTTCTTGCTCTTTCTCCATCAGCAGTTGCGTCGTGTTTTATGTCTTTTTTTCTCTGATGGACTCCAGACGGGATTCAGGTGTGGACCTGGAAACAGTATTGCAGTTTTAGCCTGAAATCAACAGCAGGATATCAGTGACTGACAGTGACATTGTATCTCAGGTGCTCAGTCTCCCTCAGTTCCTCTTCTGGATTATTTGTTGTGGTCCACACCACGCTGGTTGTTTTTATTTTTTTAGCTCATGACATCAACGCTCGCTCACCTGCCCCCAGGTGTGTCTTTCCTGTTTACTCTTTTCCTTCAGGCTTTCTCTCTCCCCGAGACGGGCTCATGTGCACGTCTGGCTTTGCTTTATTCCACACCACAAAGGCCACTGTGTGTCCACTAGGATTGACGTAACGCAGCGTAGGTAATGTGCTGGTAGTTTTACGCCCTGCTTAACATAAACCTCAAAGCAGCTTTGTGTTTTGGGCTTTGAGGAGCGCTCGTTTTGGAAAGCTTTTTCACCGGAGCATGAGAATGGTGTAGGAACATCTTGAAGTGTCATGTATGACTTTAGGGTTGTCCGAAAAAATGCTTGTTTTTTTCTTCATGCACTGTTAGTACAGTAATATTGTGGAAATTTTGCTTTCGGTAGATGGAGGTTTTGGTCACATTCGTGTATTTAGCGCATAAAAAGTTATGTACTGAAGCACCTTTGCCTCAACACAATACCAGTGCACAGCTCGTGTAGGTTGCGATGCGAAATGACCATGAATCGGACAAATGTTCGATTCGACACGTAACTCGGTTTACAAGTCACGGTTCGGTTCAATTTCGGTTCCATATCAACAGCCTAAATATCCATGAAGTTATTGAGCAACTCAAGAACTGTGCGAATGTAATTGGCCTGTAATAAAAATTCGTCTCCAGTGGTTCAGGACCACAGGTTGCATGAACTGCTCTGTATCTAAGCATCTATCACTGAACAGCACACCTCAACAAAGATAAACTGTAATGAATAGACATTTGGTGATGAGGATGGGGTTCCCCTTTTGAGGGCTGGTTTCTCTCAAGGTTTCTTCCTCATGCTATCTCAGGGAGTTTTTCCCTGCCATAGACACCACTGGCTCGCTCATAAGGGATCAACTTCCAATTACAGTATCTCACAAAAAGTACCTCACATTTCAGCAACCAAATTAGTATCTTCTCAAGGGACAATACTATAGAAATAAAACTTGAATATATATTAGTCAATGAGCAGCTCGTAAAGCAGAACAGATTTACTGCCCTCTGAAAATAACTCGCAATACAGCCATTATTGTCTGGCAAAAAAATGTGAGTACCGTATTTTCCGGACTATAAGCCGCTACTTTTTTCCCACGTTTTGAACCCCGCGGCTTAAACAACGAAGCGGCTACTTTATGGATTTTTCCTGGGTTTTTCCCGGTTTCACAAACTTCAAGCCAAAAAACTGAACCCCATAACATTAGACCAATGAAATTTCCGAACGGGTTCAGGTGAACCAATGAAATTCTTTATATTAAATCAGACGCGCTCCCACTGAATCAGGCCGCACCACATCATAAATATGGATGATGTTCCTCTGACGTTTGACCTGCCGCTCACTCGGACTGTCAACAGGAAATGCGAATCATTCGTCACGCTGAAAACAACCGGGCATGAAAACACGCACTTCACCTGTGTTCTGAGCTGCACGGCATCGGGAGAAAAGATTCACAAGATGGTGATTTTTAAACGTACGACGATGCCAAAAGAAAAACTCTCGAGAGAAATAGTTGTGAAAGGAAGGAGGAGGACAGTGAACAATGACTTTCTTGGTAGGCTACTGTTTAGATACAAGCCGTGTAACAGACACTGTCTTTCGTTAAAGCCTGTGTAAAGTTCATTAGTTTCAGTGTAGACACCTGCGGCTTATAGACAGGTGCGGCTTATTTATGTTCAAAATAAAAATCTTTGTCAAATTCAGTGCGGCTTATATTTGGGTGCGCTTAATAGTCCGGAAATTACGGTACACCCTCAGTGAACATGTCAAAACTGTATCCAAAGTGAGCTCCATGGGATTCACCACAGCTGCACAGGTTGTTGCTGGGATCCTCTTCCACTAGTCCATGACATGACATCACGGCGCTGTCGTATGTTCGAGACAATGGCGCAAGTATCTTTTCTATAGTATTGTCCCTTGAGAAGATGTACTATAATTTGTGCTGAAATGTGCGGGGTGTACTCACTTTTGTGAGGTACTGTATAAGGAACAAACGTATAGGTTCTTTTATAAGCACTCTGTAAAGCTGCTTTGAAACGGAGAACGTCCTCACTGATGGTGCTTGGTGCTTACCATTAGTTATAAAAGTAAAACTCTGCACTAGGGGTTGATGGATGGCATCTGACAAGAGCATTTAACAAAAAAAAGAGCCGAGTTCAATGTATTGACGCTCAGTACTGAGCATGTCGGGGATTTTCATATCGATATTGGTTTTGAAAAGTCTTTAACAATGGAACTTGTCCCTAAGCAGCTTTGCAGAAATAAATTGTTAACGAATATACATTTGAATCATAAGTCATATGTCATGAGTGGCCCAGTGGCAAGGAAAAACTCCTTGAGATAATATGAGGAAGTAACCATGGAAGGAACCAGACTCTCAAAGGAGCCCATCTTCATCCATTTGTTCTATTTCCATCATTGTTGAGGTGATCATCTGTTCTCTGATTGAGACTCGAATGCAAAAATGTTAAAGGCAGCTGTAGCCTTGAGCCATTGAAGTAAACCGTTATATATGAATTAAAATGGACTGTTTATATTATTTACAGTCCAAATCCATCTTCATGGTTCTTGAGCTTTACCCTCCACAGTAACCTCATGGATCTTTAGGCTGTTCATATTGAACTAGGGCATCAAGATAAATCATCCAAATCCAGAAAGAATTTTGTCCTTATCCAGTAAGCACTTTGATGGCAGAGATTTACCCCCCTGAAAATTGGACTGAAACCCTGCCACAGAATCTTCCGCCGTGGGAAACAGTGCTGAACGTGCACGTGAGACACACTCGGTCCCACCTCCTACACTGATCCCGAAGACCTGCTGCTCCCAGCAGCTCCCAGCAGCTGACCATCATGAGCAGCCTGCGAATACTCCGGAGGAGTCGCATTCCTCTCCTCACCGCCGAGCTCAGACTCACACGTATGTCAGGAGTGTATGCTTTTTGTTGCGACTTGTCTCGCTCACACAACATGCACACTTTTTGAACTTCTGCCTCGGATGCTGCTTCGACATGCAGCCTGTCAATTCAGTTATCCAGGATCTCGTGTTTGTGTTCAGTCGTCTCTGCCCTGGGTCATGCAACTATTCACTCCTCATGTCACTAGCATTGGCTTTTTATAGGGAACCTTGTCTCTAATCTTCACATTTAAGGATTTCGGCTACGTCTACGCTAATCCGGATAAATTTGACAAAGCCGGTTTTATCTAAAAATGCTCCATTTTAGTTTATGATCGCTACCTAAAAGTTGCTCATCCACCGTGAAACGTTTTAAAACGCTCACGTCCCTGTACTGCGTATGAGCAAACCGTATAACGCTTCGCCGTGAGTCATTTACGGCCTTTTTTTTTTTTTTTTTTTTTTTTTTTTTTACATTGGGTGATGGTTAAAAATGCATCAGGGTTTTCAAAAGCATCCATTACACAGTCCACAGTGCAGCACGTGAACGAGGTTTTCCGATTTTTCATCTATCTGATATGCGTTTTCAAGCTATCACTATTAGTGTGGACATGGCTGCAGTTAACTGAAACAGCATATTTTGGTATGGCCAGATCGAGGGAAATAAATAAAATCCATATGACATTTATTTCTTCAAATCGCAACTAAAATTAATTTACTTCTTTTGTTAGCGGGAAAAGGTTGTGTTTGCTATACTGCAGTGTATGAAATGCTGAAAACAACCGTTACTCGAGTGTACAGTATGGAAATTCATCAGAGTCATAGTGCAGTGTCAGCCATGCTACAGCACCCACTGGAGCGGAGAGGGTCAAGGGCCTTGCTTAAGGGCCCAGTAGTGGAAGCTTGGCAATTTTGGGGTTTCAACCCTTGACCTTATTATCAGCAACTTGGAGCTTTAACTGTTGGAATGCTGAACTGTACAGGATACTGAGCTGTACGGAATGCTGAACTCGAATTGTTGCTGAAGTGTACTGAATGCTGAACCATACAGGGTATTGAAGTGTAGAGAATGCCGAACTCGTTTTGTTACTGTAGTGCATGGAATGCTGAAATTTATGGAATGCAGAACCCTGTCACTGTAGATTACTGAATGCTGATGTAAAGGTAAAGGTGTTTCGTATTTGCCACTTGTACATTACAGCACAATTAAATTCTTTCTTCACATATGCCAGCTATGTTAGAAAGCTGGGGGCAGAGCGCAGGGTCAGCCATGATAAAGCCCCCCTGGAGCAGAGAGGGTTAAGGGCTAGAGGTCGACCGATTAATCGGGCCGATAATCGGCTGATTGTGCTGCAAATTAGGCCGATTTTTAGGCAGACTCGTCTCGTCTGAGACAAACGCTGCGAAAAGAAACTTAAGTCGGCTTGAGAAAACTGATTGGAAAGACTTGTGGTGTTCAATAAATGTTTAATTTAGGCAATTTTCTGTATCATTTCTTATTTATTAGGAATTAGATTTTATGACACGAAGGGGGAAGAAATTTGCCATTGGCTGCACTGGTTTCTAAATATAAAAAAAAAAAATAAAAAAAACATATTGGTCAACATCTATTAAAGGCCTTGCTCAAGAGCCCAAAAGTGGCAACTTGACGATCCTGGGGCTTGAACCCGCGACCCTCTGATCAGTAATCTGGAGCCTTAACCACTGAGGTACTACTTGTTCCTAATGAAGTGTTCCACTTGAACAGAATGCCGAACTTTATCGCTGAAGTGTTTGGAATGCTGAAATGTTAATATTTCCTATTTACATGGGGTACTGAAGGGTACAAGATGCAGAAACTGAATTGTTACAGAAGTATCTAGAATGCTGTACACACACTGAAATATATGGGTTTTAATGCATACACCAAAAAAAAAAGTGTACAGATTGTAGAGGTGTCCTGGATACCAAGGTGTACCGGTGCCCCCAGGTATACCAGTTCATAAAAATGTAATCATCATAATATATAATAATAAATCATTTGGACTGTTTGGTAGATTCAGGCTGGGTGATAATCATATTATCGTATTATGCGATTGGCCTCTACTGCCTGAGGTACTTCACTAACTTAATAGTAAAGTAATAAAATCCATCACTACCATCCAACCAATCAGATTGGAGAATTGAACATTTATTTCAACATATGTCTGGGTATTGGGCGCATCTGTGAATGGATACATACAGTATTTTGCTCTGTTTTCCCCTTCAGAGGATGGTTGCGGCCAGTCAAACCTGGGTCCACAGAGTGGTCTCCTGTCCTCGAAGAACTACCCGAACGAGTACCCCAACAACTCGCTGTGCGAGTGGAAGATCCGCGTCCACGACAGCCTCAGGATTGTTCTGAAGTTTGAAGATGTCTCTGTCGAGGGCGTGGACTGCGAGACAGACTATTTGAAGGTCTTCAAAGAGAGCCATGGGACGACTTTTGGTAAGATGATGATAAGTCAAATGTTTTTATTTAACCACTGATGTGGTCATGAAGTGGCTCGGAAATTCTGTGAGGCTTTTTAACAAATCTGAGAATTCTTCAGAGAAACCTTTTATAGGAATATATATATATACAGTATATAACACACATCTGGTCTGGAAACAATAGGCATGTGCTTAAACCTGTTCAAATCACCAGATTAACCTGTAGAAGATGATAATCGGAAAGGTTGGAGGTTCACATCCCACCACTACCAAATCACTAAATCAGGGCTGAAAGAAATCTCTCAGATTTCCACTTCCCAATGAGCAGATTCATTTCCCAATTCCCCAAACAAATGCATCCAAACTGCGACAGGTTTCCTTACCCACACCAGTTACTACTGTTCTATGACGCTGCCCATCAGCTGATATCAGCTGTGTAACTTGTTTTGCTGGTTACCCAAACAAAAGAAGAAGAAACAACTATTCTGTAAATGTCACTATACCCTGTAACTCCACCAGCACTTCCTCATAGGAACAAATTGTGTTTTTATTTGTATTTTTTTGTGCTTTAGAAATATGTACACCTGCCTAAAAGACTTCCTGAGGTAAATATTGTTCTGATGGCGCGTTAATGAGTTCAGCACATGCTAAGACCTTGTGCTTCTATTTTAAGCATCAGATGGGGATTCCACCTGGTGGAAATAATGTGAAATCAGATGGCAACAGTACACAGTTCCAAGTCCAATTGTGGGAAACCTTTTTGAATGGATGACTGAGTGTATTTTGGAGCCTTGGCAACCATATGCAATGGATATTACACGACTAAACATAAAACAGACAGCTTGTCATTTAAACAACACCGTATCCATGGTGAAGCATGGTGGTGGTAGTATCATGCTATGGGGCTGATTCGCTTTAGCTGGGACTCTAGTCACGATGGAGGGAATCAGAGTTAGCTCCAAATACCAATCTGTTTTTGCCTGTGCTAGATTCCTGAAGAGGAAGAAACCATTTTCAACTTCAGGACTGATCAAGAGCCAAATTCTGGACTGTGATCAGGATAATTTTGTATGGATTTTTCTTTGACCAATTAGTGATCTGATTTCAATCATGTGTCAGTATGTGTTTTTTGGTACTCTGAGAAGTAAAAATGGTCACATGGCGATTACAGGATGTAGAATCCTAGACTATCGTTTGTTCTATGATACAATGCCTCATCGTCTGATTTAAAAAAGTGTTCCTGTTCTCTACATCTCAATCTCTATATCTCGATCAATATAAGGTAATGGTAATTAAAGACGTAGCACAGATTGATGAGAGATGTGACATTTCTCTAAGTCCTGTGTGTCAAAGGATATTGGAAAACTTCTTATGAACAACTACGTAATCATCCCGAGATCATGTGATTCCTCGTTGATGTGTGTTACTCGGACCAGGTTTCACAAGAGTGCATGAGGAAGTGATTCACATGAGCAATAGTTTCTTGTGTGTTGATCTGTTTGAAACCAGAATGAGGGAATTTTACTGTCTGGGTGTCTGATACTTAGAGGGAATTTGTAACAAAATAGACTAGACAATTTACAAATATGGCAGGAAATCAAGTGAAATAATTTGGAGCAATGTATGTACTAGCTAGAACACAAAGCGCTATAGAAATAAATGAAAATAGAATTTCTGTGAGCAAATTTATTTTTATATTTCTTAAAAAGCATTATAAACAAATTCAAAAATAATTTTGTCATATATAAATGCTCTATAAATTAGAACACCCTCTGGTGTGTGCGCATGTTGGGAGAATTGTCATAAACACACACCATAGATAATACAGTGCCATATCGAAAAAATCATTTTCCCCAAATTATCTTCACAACCTGGTAGCAACTTTTCGAGACCCGGTGTATATGGACTGCTGAATAAGTGATCTTAATAATTAGATCATTGCTAATAAGTAACTTTTTTTCATGGTTGATTGTAGTAATATTTATATACTCCTAATGAAATTGGGTTTTGCAAAATACATAATTTGAATATTCTAAATAATATTATGTATGAATTTTTTTGAATAATTACATATAATTATATGAATAGTTAATGCTTTCTTGATATGGACATTTATGTAGAGCGTATTACATTGGTGATTGGACAGGTTGACGGACGAGGTCAGACAGGGGTCTCCCTGGACTATGATGTTTGCGGATGATACTGTGATTTGTGGTGAGAGTAGTGAGCAGGTTGAGAAGAGCCTGGAGAGGTGGAGATATGCGCTGGAGAGGAGGGGAATGAAAGTCAGTAGGAGTAAGACAGAGTACATGTGTGTGAATGAAAGAGGTGAAGAAGGTGGAGGAGTTCAGGTACCTGGGGTCAACAGTGCAAAGTAATGGAGAGTGTGTTAGAGAAGTAAAGAAAAGAGTGCAGGCAGGGTGGAGTGGGTTGAGAAGAGTGACAGGAGTGATTTGTGATAGTAGAGTATCTGCAAGAATGAAAGGAAAAGTTTATAGGACTGTGGTGAGACCTGCGATGTTGTATGGATTAGAGACAGTGGCATTGAGTAAAAGGCAGGAGGCGGAGCTGGAGGTAGCAGAGCTGAAGATGTTAAGGTTTTCGTTGGGAGTGACGAGGATGGACAAGATTAGAAATGAGTTTATTAGAGGGACAGCGCATGTTGGACGTTTTGGTGACAAGGTGAGGGAGGTGAGATTGAGATGGTTTGGACATGTGCAGAGGAGGGACATGAATTATATTGGTAGGAGAATGCTGAGGATGGAGCCACCAGGAAGGAGGAAAAGAGGAAGACCAAGGAGGAGGTTCATGGATGTGGTGAGGGAAGACATGCAGGTAGTTGGTGTAAAAGAGGCAGATGTAGAGGACAGGGTGGTATGGAGACGGATGATCCGCTGTGGCGACCCCTAATGGGAGCAGCCGAAAGAAAAAGAAGAAGATGTAGAGCGTATTACATAAGGAAATAATTTAAAATATAAATACAATAATTAATTGCAAAAAAATTAGTGTATTGTGTAAAAAGAAATATTTTTTTGTATAATTTTTTATTTTAATAATTGATACATTATTATCTAGACCTCTTACCAAAAAGTCCAGTGGTCAGTAAACCTAAAGAATTCCAAAAATTGCACACTAGATTCAGCCCATGAGCTCTTGATCTCAGACAGAATTGAGGAATAACAATCAAACTCATCAGAGCTCACCGCCATGTCACTGTATACATCAGATCTTCATCACAGAACGTCCGGCTCTTTATAGCTCTATTGTCTCGCCCCCCCCTCCCGTCCTTCAGTCAACCTCCTGCTTCTGACAAAAGACGACTCATTATTTCATGGCTGGTCTGAAAGGTTAGGAGGAAGAGAGGGTTTCAGGTGACTGCGTGCACCACGCCAGGGCTTTATGAAGCCGAAAATGGAGACGCAACCGAAATAAAGAGCCCATGTAGGAGAGTCAATGATACACCAGCTCTTCTCACAGATCAATCTCGAGAGCTTTAGCTTTAGGACCAACAAAAAGAAATTGTGCCAGATTCTGTACAACTGTCAATCCAGCAGAACACTTTCCCAGATAACAGACAAAGCTGTGAATGTCTTTAATTGGGGGTTTATTAGAGCAACTTTTCTGTACACGATTTTAATATCGCGCTTCAATGTGCGTTCCTTTTTAGGTTTCCTATGACCCAAATTACAGCTAATAACTCATTATGTATATTGGAAAGTATTGGCAACTTGGAAGCTCAGCCAGATTTTTCTGTTTTTTATTATTATAACGATGTCACATACTGGGGGGTGGGGGCGGGGCTATATGTATGTCTAGCCACACCCCTTTCTGTCCTCTTCCCAAAACCATGGCTGACCTCATCATCAGTCTGCACTGGTTTGGAAGGGTTGGGGTGTTGGTAGGACAAAAGTTAGGGATGGGCACCAAGAACTGTGTTTATTTTTTTTTTTAATTTAACCCAGTACATAATTGGGTCAATACCAGACTAAAGTGTCATAGGGCTGTCGTAAAATTTATAGTGAAAGGCTTATTCACTACAGTGCAGTCAAACTGGTTCAGGGTCAAGTAGGCAATAGATACTTTTGCCTAATTGCTACAGATGCCAGAGTTCTCCATTACATTCTGTTGTACTCCTATGCACATGCTGTTCAAATATATTGTGCTGTGGTATGCTAAGGAAATGTTCTTCCTTTCTCTTATTTAAAAATGTGCTTAATGTGCCTTTTTTCTGTATGCTTGGAGGGATTTGTAAACCTGCGATACTTCTTCTTCTTCTTCTTTCGGCTGCTCCCATTAGGGGTCGCCACAGTGGATCATCCGTCTCCATACCACCCTGTCCTCTACATCTGCCTCTTTCACACCAACTACCTGCATGTCTTCCCTCACCACATCCATGAACCTCCTCCTTGGCCTTCCTCTTTTCCTCCTACCTGGTGGCTCCATCCTCAGCATTCTTCTACCAATATAATTCATGTCCCTCGTCTGCACATGTCCAAACCATCTCAATCTCGCCTCCCTCACCTTGTCACCAAAACGTCCTACATGCGCTGTCCCTCTAATAAACTCATTTCTAATCTTGTCCATCCTCGTCACTCCCAACGAAAACCTTAACATCTTCAGCTCTGCTACCTCCAGGTCCGCCTCCTGTCTTTTACTCAATGCCACTGTCTCTAATCCATACAACATCGCAGGTCTCACCACAGTCCTATAAACTTTCCCTTTCATTCTTGCAGATACCCTACCCTGTAAACCTGCGATACTAAAGTAGTAAAAAATGCACCAAATTATAGGTGCTAATATTGATAACCGTATCTATAAGTAACGGTATTGATAAAATGTATACGATGCCCGTCCCTACACAGTCTCACAAACCTGGTGACAGGAATAAAATACTTATTTATCCACAGTGACATGAAGTGCGATGGACACTGAGGATGGTCCTGTATCTGTTGTGTGTTAGTGTATTGGCAGTATTGCGGTGTACCGAAGCCTCACCCCACGGCGACCAGCCAGCCGCTTTACACAGACGCCAACGAGCTCACGGTCAGCTACCGCACCAGCCGACACTCCTCAGGCAGTGGATTCCAGCTTTCCTACACCACCATCAACCGCACAGGTGGGCCACACATCTTTTACCCTCTCGTACACTTCACACCCAGTATGCAGTGTTGAGTCCTTTCCTCCTTGCTGAGGTTCTTTAGACACAGCAATCATATTCACGACCAAAGCGGCTGGAGTGTGAGCAAAGCTTGCTTCTGACTCCAGTGTGGTTCATTTGCAGTGAGAAAGTGGTTCGATTCTGAAACAAATCAGCTGGAAAAAGTGAATCCAACTGCAATTATTTCTTTTTTAAGCCCTTTAATTTTTTTTTTCGACATCCAAGTTGCTAAACTGATATAAATTGCTCCAGATATGCTACAATGCCACAATATGACAACGCAGCAATAGAAACCAATATTATAGAAAAACGCAGTATAACAGAGCGCTGCATCACAGGAATCTCATACAGAGAGATTGAATGTCATTAATAAAGCGAGAAAACCAAAATACAATTAAACGAGTCTCCTTTCACTGGAGCCACAGCTGCACTGCCCGCATACATTATCTCCAGCAGAAGTATGGATATTAACCTCATTAAATGACCCTGGGTTTCCTTTGCATTTTTCCTTTGCACTGCGGTTTTCCTGGGGGTTTAGAATGAAGGCAAGTTTATGCTTTTGTGCAAATTCGAACAGTATAAAAGCTTAACAACTGTTGTGAAATGTTTTGTCCATGTATCAATCAAATCAAATTTCAAAAATCAATCAAATTCTTCTCCCCTGTCAGTCGTTGCGAAATGAAATAAACAAAAATAAAACAGCTATACGAATATATTTGAGTTTGTACAGTTTGCGGTTCATCCACAGATGCGGTTTGCGAGCTCTGACTAGTGCGCATGCCGACGTCATTGGATGCCTGCTAGCTGGCCCTTTTGCCGCCAACTTGAAATCTAATTGGTTAAAGCAACAGCTCCAAGCAGCATGTACTTTATGCAAATGTAACTAATTTACACTCCTAGAAGCAGCGCTTTTGTGAGAAAAAGCTACGTAACGAGGAGAATGGGCCATGGGGAATGATTTTTGATGCATTTTTATGGACAAATATATTATCATTACAATATATATGTAATTATGGACAATATAGAAAATGTAAGTCAGTGATTTTGAGGCCTTGTTGACCCCGACGTCCCACTACTGTTTGAAAGTGACTTTTTCTTTTAGTTCATTTATTAACAGTAGGAAATAAAACTGACACAAACTAAGAATTCAGCACATAGACAATTTTTTTTTTTTGGTTTGTTTTGTTTCATATTTGATTGGATCTTAAAGCAGGTTACACTGGTTAAGTCAGAATAAGCCTTGGCATGTCCTCACAGTGCTTTCACTCAAGCATGCCCTGACAAAACACTGTTCTCACCTTAACCTGACAGATCCACTCCCATGCTTTACCTATCTCTCTGTGTGTGTGTGTGTGTGTGTGTGTGTGTAACCCAGATGTGGTAAAATAAGCAGGCTGTTCATCCTGTTGATGACTGTGTGTGTGTGTCCTGTTGTGCCTCCTGCTGTTTGTTGAGATAGCCCCAGTTTTCTGCTGAGGAAAGACATTTTAGTGCTTGCCTTATTGTCCCTCATTGTGTTTGTGTCCCTCCTGTGCTTTTCCTCCTCAGAGCTGCTGACGTGCGCAGACAAAGGCAGCCATTTCTCCCTCGCACACTACAGGTAACTGGTTTTACTGTACATCTGTGAACCAGATTTCACATCCCAAGATTTTCGGGATTACCTCTAACCTTAATGACTTTTGGGGCATTCTCTTTCTATGTCCCTCTCTTTTTTTATTTTTCCCCCCCCTCTGTCTTTCCCCATCTATCTCAGTCTTTCATACTCCACATTAACTCCATTGCTCTGGTTGATTCCCTGTCACCTTGTGTGTGTGTGTGTGTGTGTGTGTGTGTGTGTGTGTGTGTGTGTGT
>JAAIIK010000056.1:2260804-2272765 GCA_014706435.1 Silurus glanis | reverse complement strand
TGTGTGTGTGTGTGTGTGTGTGTGTGTGTGTGTGTGTGTGTGTGTGTACATATGTGCTATAAATAGCCGGAGTGTACACATATCCTTTATTGTTGTCTCCTGTTGTAGGAAGTTCTGCCCGGCCGGATGTGGAGCAGCAGAGGGTGACGTGGCCGGAGACGTTTCTCAGGGTTACAGACACGTGAGTGCAGCTTGTATTGTTCTGCATTTCATCAGAGAGGAGGTGAGCAGCCTGACGGGATGTCCCCAGGGATAAGCCCCCCACTGAGATCACTGAGATCGGGGGGCTGGGGGTATTTATGAGCAGGCAAAACAGGTTGGTGTTGGAGATGAGCGGCAGGATAGAGGCTCCTCTGAGCAGGAGGTCTGGGATGCTTTCGCTAAGAGAATAGAAGCTGGGGGAAGGAAAACTCTGGGCTGCTCTCATTGTGTTTCATTGTGTGTGACAGCTCAGTGCGAAGTATCTGAAAGAGCAGGGAGGTGTGTGTGTGTGTGTGTGTGTGTGTGTGTGTGTGTGTGTGTGTGTGTGTGTGTGTGTGTGTGTGTGTTTTCACATGCGGTAAATTAATTGTCCAGCCATCATTGTTCTCAAAGTTACCTCAGAAAGTCAGAGGCTGAACCATGAGCACCAAGCAAGAATAAATGGATGATTTGTCACGTCTTTGTTTCATGAAATTCAGTTTTTAACAATGGCCATTGTGTCAAAACAGCTTTACT
The DNA here is from genome assembly GCA_014706435.1 of Silurus glanis. Lineage (NCBI taxonomy): Eukaryota > Metazoa > Chordata > Actinopteri > Siluriformes > Siluridae > Silurus > Silurus glanis. The sequence goes on along the minus strand of JAAIIK010000056.1, from coordinate 2,272,048 downwards.
GAGACCGAGGTTATAAAGTATAAAAGAGTGTATGTTTGTTCCCTGCCATTTGTAAGTTGATACCTATTGAGTAAACCAGTAGTGACAGTGGAAGGTAAAAACTCCCTGAAATGGCATGAGGAAGAACCTTGAGAGGAACCAGACTTAAAATTGAAACCCATCCTCATCACCAAATGTTTATTCATCACAGTTCCATTATTGTTGAGGCGAAACTGTTTATGCAACCTGCGGTCCTGGGCCATTGTAGTAGACAGTTGATATTAAAAGTTATTACAGAGCTACAGATTTTTACCCACGTGAGATCATCTCCAAGATGCCATCATGATGATACAGCATCAAACGAGGTCTTGATTATGTACTCAACTTGATCCAGAAGTGGCAAGTTGGAATCTATATATATTTGGATGCCAGGATGGAGCTTAGCCAGCTAATACAGTATTTAGTGATATGAGCAATACATTTTACAATCTGATGTAAAATGATGTGGTCTGATGTGGTCAGTGTTCTTGCTTTATTTGCTCTTGGTGAGATTTATGGCTTGGAATTGGAATTTTGGCTCAGAGGGTCACAAGTTTAAATCCCAGCACCACTAAGCCACCACTATTGGGCCTTTGAGCAAGGCTCTTAATTATAAACTGCTCAGTTGTAAGTCGCTCTGGAAAAGTGCGTCTGGCAAATGCTATAAATTAGTGGTCGAACCGATTAATTGGCAACGATAGTTGCAAAAAATCCATACTGATAGTTTTTCCAGCTACCGGTCCGCTGTAATTATGAGAGTGGCCACTAGAGGCGAATCACTGATGCCACGTGCTGTTTGTTTTTACACGCGAGACTATATTATGTTTATAACTGATACGTTATCATTTATTATGTCTATAATTGAATCTATTAACGTAATTAATATATCGATATTTGTTTTATTTAGCACATTTTCATGATTCAGTTTTATTTTTGTTATAAAGTTCAGTAATATTTTACATGGATAAATGTTTTGTACACTTTTCTGGCTGGAAGATGGTTGCAGTCAAATAGTTGCTTTCTCCCTTCAGATTTGCGTGAACTTTTTTTTGACCGTTTTTGAACACAGTGAATCTTTCGAGCAAGATGGGGAATAAGAATGTCTAGAATATTAGACTATATTGGAGGACAGTAGGGTAAAATTTCTGGCTTGGCCTTATTTTTCGTCTTTTTAATTTGTTTGTTCTTGGCTTTATTTAGTGACCTTTTAGTGAATACTAGAATTACTAGGTACAGATGTTGACTCTCTTCACAGGCTGATTATCTCACAATGGCTTTTGTGTTTAAAAAGAAAATGATATACAGGCGGAGCTCAGAGCCGTTAAGTTCCACACACAAGTCTTGAATGTGGCTACTGCATACATAACAAACACAAACCGAACCCGTCAGCATTTTAGCTCAGGGTGCTCGGTCTAATCCCAGCCCGAGTGCTAAGTTCGTCGAAATGCCTTCATTCATTGTCTAAACGAAACTGGTGCGCAGTGTAAGAGCTTGTCTTTGTATAAACACAACGGATCAAAGTCCTGCTGGTCACACTGTGTTAATGAGCTGCTCTGGGCGAGGGACTGATACGAACGTTTGTGACTCGTACGGGATTTGATTTCGGCAGACTTCAGGAACGATTGTATCAATATGTGCATCAGAAATTCACCTAAAAATTAATTATTGATGTAGTTGCAATCTTCTACTTTTAAATCTGGAATTGTTCAACTCTACAAAAGAGGATAAATTGAATGTTGGGGTTACATCGACCTTTGCTGTGTTTTCCGATAAAGTCCACTATATGGACTATGTGGACGCCTGACACATGCATGGCATGTGCTCTTTTTTGAACATCCCATTCCATATCTAGTCCTCATTTGCACCTACCTCCACTTTTCCAGGAAGATGCTAGATTTCCACTAGATTTTGGAGTGTGCTTGTGGAGATTTGTGCTCAGAGCCAGATATTGATGTAGCTGAGGTGAGGAGGCCTGGAGTTGCGTTCCAATTCATCCCAAAGGTGTTCAAAAGGGTTTAAAGCTCTATAACAGGAGATCTTTCACTCCAAACCATGGAAAGCATATGTTTATGAAGCTGGCTGAAGCATATGTTTATCATCATGCTGGTTTGAGTGTCGTAGTTCAAGTGAAGGGAAAATGTATTTAAAGCAACAGGAAAGTTTTGCAGGAAGTTTCCATACAATGAGATACAGGTTCTCACCTGAGGGGTTGAATTAGAGTACGATTCACTGCGTTTCAACTGCTGTGGATTTGGTTGCTGTGCCCTGGATGATGATGATGTAAGAACATCCTGAGCAGCCGCTTCTGCTGATGTGTACTTTATTACGAAATCCTGCTAATAAAGAGTGGGATGTAGAGCGAAGGAGAGACCGTATAACTCACAAAGCACACACACTGAGAGAGACAGGTGGAGCTGCAGATTCAGAATCAGGCCCCTAAAGCCGGATTAAAAGCTCCAAATTGGTGGTGTTGCACGTGATGAAAGTCAGCAGAATGTTTAATGATAACCTGTGTGTGTTTGTATATGCATATACTGTATATGCAAGTGTTTGTACATAGTGTAGGTGTGTATTTGGCTATGTGGACATGCCTGTGTGTTTGGGTTTACCTGTGAGGATGGGTGTGTGTCTAGTGGTTGTTTAGTGTGTGTGTATAGTGCGTTTATAGTGTGTGTGTGTGTGTGTGTGTGTGAGAGTGAATGTGCTTTCCTCTGTAAGTGTAAATATATAGGTGCATATGTGTGACTGACCCTAAGTGTGTACCTATGTGCTTGTTTGTGTGTCTGTGTGTGTTTATGCATACTGTATATGCATGCGTAGGTGTGTGTGATTTTATATGCCAATGTGGTTTGCATACATGTGAGGTGTGTGTGACTGTGTATGTATGTGTTTATGCACATATACATGCATAGGTGTGTGTGGCTGTGTGTTTACATTGTCTGTGTGGTTTTGCTTACATGTGCATGTGTGTGTGTGTCTGTGTTAATGCAGAGGTGTATGTGTGTGTTTACTGTACATGTGTAGGGGTGTGTGTGTGTGTGTATGTATATATGTTTGTACATGTAGGTATGTATATGAAAGTGTGTACGCCTATGCACATATGCATTCATGTGGACATCTATGATGTGTGTGTTGAGTGTATGTGGGTGGAGCAAGAGATTTGTTTGGGTGGGGGCTTTATATGTACGTGGATACATGCATATTCTTTATGGTTCTTTCTTTCAGACGTCAGTTCTGTGTAAAGCTGCGGTCCACGCCGGAATCTTTCCGGACCAGTTTGGTGGAGCGATCGCAGTAGAGGAGCATCGCGGACTTCGCTACTACGAGTCGGTCCGAGCCAACGGCATCCAGTCCAAAACGTGAGTTTTGTTTGGGGAGCACAGCGCAACAGATTTTGTCAGCAGATCATCCTTTGATTTTGGGAATCTGGAGCTAGCAGCTCGTTTTCCAGAGCGCTGGTAATCTAAACAGAGCGGAAGTGCTGGCTGGGAAACTGCTGAACAGATCCTGATGGCTTCTGCCTCATCTGACGTGTCTTGTTTGGTGCAAAAACATGACCACCTATTGATTTGCCCTAGAGGTTCGTTAAGCACCAGCTCTTTCAGAAATCTCCCCATCGGCATCAACCTTGGTTTTCTTCCAAACGTATTACTAAAAGGGAACGGCAGAGTGGGAAAATGCTCAATCCGGCTTCCTTTTTTAATTGAAGCAAGTAGTCCCCAACGTGGATGCGTTCCGGTGACCACAGCGTAACCTGAGAATATAGGCAAGATATAGTCTAGCCTACCGAGAATCTTAAAGAATGGTGATCAGTATGGGGTATACAGGTAGTCAGGGTTGTTTCTAGCCTTTTTGGCACCCTAAAGGGGATTCCTATTGTTACCCCCAATGGTTCTGGTGTCCCACCACAATTCTCTGCCCCCACACCATACAAATAATTTGCAACCTTCCATAAAAAAGGTTAGACATTAAATAATCATTGCAAAATTGCCTGAATTGGAGTATGTAAACATATATATACTAAACATCAGCAAAAAAAACAGGTAAATAAGGGGTGCTTGCTGGCGCCCCAGCTGGGTGACCACCTAGTTTGCCTGTGCCTAGAAACGGTGCTGGAGGTAGTATACTGTAATTTGTTGATAAAACAAATGACGGTGCATAATTTACCAATTAGAGCTACAATTGCTAAGAGCTAAAATTGGCCTTTGAAACACCAAAAACACCGAAAAAAATCTGAGGCACCGAGGCAGTAAGTGACGAGAGTAAGGCATCTCACAAGGCTCACAACGTAGCGTACCACGTATAAAGTGGAAAAGAAAGTGTTTTTGCACATTTTTTTTCGTTTCGCTATAGTGATCGCAAGATTGAAATATCGTAAGTCGAACCATCGTAACTCGGGAACTACCTGTACAAAGAATAGCTACAATGAGAAGTATTTCTACAGACAGTAGATACATCACGGATGACCTGAATAAAACGGAACAGATCGTAAAAACGTTTACGGAATCAGTCTCCCGTTTTAGAGATCCAGTTCAATTTTATTTGTACAGTGGATATTGTCCAGCGTTCCAAATCATCCCAATTGTGTTCAATAGGGTTGGAGATCTATAGCAGGAGATCCAAGCCTATTTCTCTTCCACTCCAACCCATGTAAATCACATGTTCATGGAGATGGCTTTGTCATGCTGGAACAGGCAAGACAACCATACATATGATAATCCCAATACTTTTGTCCACAGAGTGAAATGTATTCTGTGAAATGTCTAGGTGACTTTCTTCTCGTCACTGATTTCAATCAGACAGTTTCTTGGTCGAAGCGAATCTGCTCGGAGAGGATTGGATTGATGATCGAGGCTCTCAAGGGAAAACTCGGTGGAACGCACGGTCGATATGATTCAATAATCACATTTCAGGGGGGTCAGCGTACCCGGAGTGAGTACGTGCAGGTTTGTGGCCGGCGATTAATCCTGAGTCATCTGATTTATTCCTGCCACCGAGTGGAACAATCCATGTGCGGGACTCAACTCTAGCGTTAGGAAATGGCTGCCAGGACGCTCGTGAAAATGGCACGTTCTTAACTAATAGCTGTAAGAAGTGCAATTTCCCACCACGCGCCCTCTAATTAGCTCAAACATCTCTCTGTGAGGCGGCTCGGATTCACCGCGGACGTGTGTGTGTGTGGTGGGGGGTTTTGCATGGAGGCAGCAGGGGGTCTTTAGGAACAAAAGCTTCACTCGGTTTAGCTGTGATTTGAGAGTGGGACAATAGAAGATCTGCTCTTTACCCCCAGTGGGTGTTTCCCTTCATTTATCACTGGAATTAGAATCACACACTGATCTTTCTTTCTATTTTCTCTCTCTTTTTTTGTCTCTTCTACTCTTTCAGCGGCTCTTTGTCCGATACGCTCTTCACATTTGTCACCAATGGTAAGTGTTTTTTTTTTTTTTTGTTTGTTTTTTTGCTCCATAAGCATGTATATTTCTACTATGTTCCTGTTTGATGATGATGATGATGATGGTAATGATTCTGTCCCAAGAACTTCAAACAGAAGGTGTGGAAGAAGTGCTTTGAAACCGCTTTTGGCACATTATCTCAACAAAAACCCCACCCACAGGACACACTTTCAACATCCTCACTTAGTTATTCATAACAGCATCACAAGTGAACTCTTTTTCTTTTTATTTTCCGTTTCCCTTTTTCGCCAATTAACAACGTTCACTTTCTCTGTGTTTTTCTCCCTCGCTCTTCTTTCCTTCCCTAGTTCCTTCCTTCTTTCTTTCTTTTCTTTTCCTTACCTTTCCCCCATTCTTTCCTCCTTCTATCCTTCCTCTTCCCTCCTTCCTTTCTCCCTTTTTTCCCTTTCCTTCCCCCTTGCTTGCAATTCACTTTTATTGTTTATTATATTTAAGTATTCACATACTTTTTTTTCTTTCATGTTTATCAGAGAATCAGAAAGAGCTTTGATGCCAACTATGTTTGCATTGACAAGGAATTTGTTCATCGACACAAGCTTCCAGTTGCACATTTTTATAAAAGATACATTTAATAAAAAATAAAGTGGTATTCCACGTTTAAGAATAAATAAATAAAAGGTGTTATTGCATGGAAAAAATATGAATACAAAAATGTTTTAAAAAAAATTTATACTTCAAATGTTTCTTAAAAAATAAATAGAATAAAAGTTGTTTATTGCACATTTAGATTTAAAGAAATAAAAAGTATTATTGCACGAATAAATACAAAAACAAAAGTAATCAAGTGGTTTTGCACATTTTCTTTTTTTTAAATAAAAAAATCAATTCGGAAATTAAAAATCGATGTACTGCACATAAAATAAAATGAGTAAAAAGTATAATCGCATGTAAAAATAGAAAAATAAGTAAATGTGGTATTGCTAATTTTTTTATTGCACAGTAGGGAGAGTATTTATTATTATTATATATATTGTTAGAATCTTTCTTTTTTTTTTAATTATAATTCAATTTGTACCATCTCAATTATTTATCTTTATTTTCCTGGCAAGTGTGTGTTGAAGTGATAAAGGTCCTCCTGGTGGTTTTGCAGGCTCCTTTTAAAAGTGTGTGAACCTCTTATCTAGAGGAGATTTATTTCTACCTGACACTCAGAAGGGTTTTATTTCATCAGAGCAGCCTGACTTGTGTTGGCACGTCCCAGCGACTGTCTGTGCCAAGAATCAAGCTAACAAACCAAACGGCTGCCCTGCTGTCAACACCGAGCTCCAACGGCCACTACACACACCTGCTCACTTCTGCACCTAAGCAGATAAGCACTACCGGTCGTGTGTCCCTTAGATGATTACGCATGATAGCCCCCATACACACAATTTGTAGTGGCTACAAATCGATGAGCTTTTCTCTGAAATGGATTAACCTCTCCTCGGTGCACTTCAAACCGTGACAGACCACCCCCCCCCTCCTTTCAAAACCAACCCAAACCTCATTACTGTCAATCCATCTCCTGCTACTACAATCAGGATCAGTGTCCTGCCCCTTCTCCAAGCTGTACCTCACACTCGTACCATCAAACACTGACATGCAGAGGAAGTGTTTTTCAGACTGAGAGCGCTTTCTTGTTTCCTTTCGTGATACTGAAATGTTCTGTGCACACGTGACCCTGTTTAATACACAGATGCTGAGCTTTTTAAGAGTCCCCCCCCCCCTTTCTGTTGAAACAGTGAGCACCATAAAGACATCATGACCCACATGTGTTTTATGCTAAACACATTTCACACACAGCTTGAAAAATCGTTTTTTTTTTAATTCATGTATTTATATCCCTTTTTCATTGCTTTTCTGTGAAAAAAAGTCAATGGAAGTGGGTATGTAAAGGCCTTGTTACTATAAAAGTCACTGATTGAGTCTAAAGGGCCCTGATTAAAGCACTGACTAAAGCTCTAAAAGCACTGATTGAAGCTCAAAGTTTCCTGTCTGAAACTGTTAGATCACTGACTGAGGTTCTAAAACCACTAATTAAAGCTGTAAATTCAATGATTCAGCTCTAAAAACACCGACTGAGTGTATAAGATCACTGACTGTAGCTCTAAAAGCACTGACTAAGCCTCTGAAGGCACTGACTGAAGCTGTGACATTGCTGACTAAAGCTCTAAAAGCACTGACTGAGACTACAAGATCACTGACTGAAGCCGAGTCAGTGCTTTTAGAGCTTCAATCAGCAATGTCACAGTTTCAGTCAGTGATCTTATAGTCTCAGTCAGTGCTTTTAGAGCGCTTTGTCTATAAGATCACTGAGTGAAGTTGTGACATTGCTGACTGAAGCTCTAATAGCACTGAGTAAAGCTCTAATAGCACCAAGTGAGGCTCTAAAACCACCAAGTGAAGCACAAAAAGCACCAACTGAGGCTCTAAAAGCACTGGCTGAAGCTTAAAGATCACTGACAGAGGCTCTATTAGCACTGACTGAAGCTGTCTGATTGCTGTCTGAAGCTGTATCTCTATTTTCACGTCCCATTTGTCTGTCTGTCTGTCTGTGTTTGAGGTAGTACTCACTTCTTCTGCTGTGCTCCTTCTGGCTTTCCTAATCGTTCCGCACTGATGCTGGTGTGAATGACGGTTTCACTTCAAGTCTCACTCGTGTTTGAGTGTTTTCTCCTGGGTGCTGTAGAGTTTACCTCAGAACTGTAGCTGTAATTATAAAGGCTGTCCAGTGCTGGACACCAGAGTCACTTCCAATCCGGATCTATAGCGAAATCCTATTCCGTAAAGCTGCTTTATGACCGTCTATATCGATTCTGGAAAAATCACCCATCTTCTTCTACCCTTTTTTCTTTTCTTACCTTTTTACAGACTGTTCCAGACAGATGGTGCTTCATCCCGTATCAACTAGCAAGTCATGGGACGATTTCGATGGCATTCAAAGCGATTGGTCCCGAGGCCTCGGTCACTCCGTCTCTCCGACAGGAATCTGGGACAACGAGTCTGCCAGTAAACACTGGCTCCAGCTCGACCTGGGCGAGAAGAAGAGAATCACAGGTCAGAGCATCATTTCATGCTAATCTCTGACAGGAGATATAGAAAATAATGACTATGCAACAGATAATAGCATTCTCCAGGATATATGCAGTTGTTTTCCATTAGAAAAAAAAAAATACATTAAAAATGAAATGCATCTGTCCATCCAGAAGGTTTTATTTTTCATTGCATTTCGGGATCTATAAAAAAAAATAATAATAATAATAATAATAAAATTTTTTAAAAAGTGTTCTATCAGTCAGAGTTTTCTCAAAATTCTATATTCGGTTGACTTTTATGCTGAACAGCATTAAAAAATTAAATAAAATGTAACAAATAAATGTAATTAATTCATTAAAAATATTCCAGACACCCTGTACTTTATAGGAAACCGCTTGGCTGTAATGTCTGCTTTTAGCATATGACAGAATCTGGATTGTATCCTGACACTATTTGACCAAAATTGTAAAATCCCAGTCTATGAAGGTGTGGCGGACCCATGGAGACAGGAAGAACATTAATGTAACAAGGGCTCGCTCGATTATCACTCACTACTTTTACACAATTCGGTGCCTCTATACTTTCTCCCTGAACGCACAAAAAAAGTCTGTATGCAAACCGGCTGTAAAAAACCACAGCTGAGAATAATCACCTGTTGGTTCACCCGCCTTTTCTCTATCCACAGCAGACACTGAACCACGCCCTCCTGCTGCAACCATGGCTCTCAGGACACGCCTCGTCCTCCGTGTCGTTTTCATCAGTCATATTCACGTAGCAGCAGCGGTGCTGAGAGAACGCGCCCGAGAAACGGTTTAGCGAAGGGAAATTAATCTACATATCAAATATTGGTCACAAATGATAATAAACCGAATAATAAACGTTTCGCATCTACAAATAATTATATAGAAATAAATCGGAAATAACGCAAATATGTTACAAACGATGCACAAAAATGCTAACTTGTATCCGATGCACTTTTTTATTTATTTTTTTTTAATTGATGCATCACTAACTTTTATGCCGACGCTCCGAAGCGAATCTTATCATCTCTAGTAAGCATGAAGTTTTGTAGTTTTTAAGCATGTAAGCAATTGTTTCTTGATCAGTTTCTCTCCATTGTTCATTTGTACATTCATATTCACATTTATGGCATTCGGCAGACCACTTTATCCAGAGCGACTTCCGTTTATCTCCTTCATACTGTACAACTGAGCCGCTATGGGGGTTAAGGGCCTTGTTCAGGGGCCCAGGAGTGGCAGCTTGGTGTGGCTGGGATTTAAACTCACAACCTTCAGAGCCCAAGAGCAGTACCCACTAATCTACCACTCCCAATGTAAAAATCACAGTGACACGAGCTGTTTTTTTTTTTCTTGATCACTGTTCATCTTTCCCCTCGTTCTGGAATAATGCAGATTAACAGGATGAGACCTCTCTATACACACATCTGTCTGAGGGAGAGAGTGAGAGGGAACGGGATCAGAGTCCAGGCTTGGGTCCAGAGACTGTACAAGGAGTAATTATCTTTACAAAGGCTCTTTCTCGTGACCCTCGATGAAGTATCCGACGTTGGTGCCCTAGAGCACATGAGAGTTCCCATGCTCCTCCGCCTCATACCCAGCTGATCAGTGTGGCTTTATTCCCGCTGTTACGTCAAAGCCTTGAAAGCCCTTCTGTCTTGTTGTTTCCCCGGCTTTTATTTTATTTACTTATTTATTTACAAAGGCGCATTTCACTATGGGAGCGGACCGGAGTTTCTTTTGAACATGGCAGGCCAGGACGAGAGAAAGCCTCGCTTTGTGTTCTGCACGGAAGCCACCAAGGTTTTTTTTTTTTTTTTTCTCTCTTTCCTTTTAAATGTGATGGTTGTGACTGAATTCGGCTTCTCGGAGAGAAAGAAGCTCTGTTATCTTAGCGGCGCTCGTATAATATGATGAGTCCGAGTGCCACTGAAGAATACCGCTCTTCCTTCAGCCTCTGGTATTCTCCCAGCCACGGTGTTAGGAGTTTTTTATACTTAAAGGATGAAAAATGATGCCAACTCATGGCTCACGTACACAGGTCATGTGATCATCCTGATCATTCCTCTGATTAATGTTGGTGGTCGAACAGAAGTTAGATTTTTTTTTGTTGAGGATTTGTTTTAATTCAATCATAGTAATGGTTCCATAGTCATTGATTTTTTTTTTTTTTTTTTTTTTTGAGTTGAGTTGACATGTCTTCCTGTAGCAAAGGTCATCGTCGTTCAAACCGCGCATGCATGACCGAACACACAAAAGCATTTCAGCAGTCGGAACACCGAGTACATGATAATACTGTATAGAAATTTGTGGGAAGTGGTAGCTCAGTGGTTCCTTATCGGAAGGTCAAGGGTTCGAGTCCCAGTATCGCCAAGCTTGCCACTCTTGGTCCCTTGAGCAAGACCCTTAACCCTCTGTGCTCCAGGATTATCATAGCTGACCCCCAAGCTTCCAAGCATGGTTCTGTAGGTTCTGTCTGAAAGCATGGTTCTGAAGGCTCTGACTGAAAGCATGGTTCTGAATGGCTCTGACTGAAAGCATGGCTCTGAAGGCTCTGTCTGAAAGCATGGTTCTGAATGGCTCTGACTGAAAGCATGGCTCTGAAGGCTCTGTCTGAAAGCATGGTTCTGAATGGCTCTGTCTGAAAGCATGGTTCTGAAGGCTCTGACTGAAAGCATGGTTCTGAAGGGTCTGACAGAAAGCATGGTTCTGAATGGCTC
>JAAIIK010000056.1:2195920-2208207 GCA_014706435.1 Silurus glanis | reverse complement strand
GCGTTTAAAAATCACCATCGGTGAATCTTTTCTCCCGATGCCGTGCAGCTCAGAACACAGGTGAAGTGTGTTTTTCATGCCCGGTTGTTTTCAGCGTGACGAATGATTCGCATTTGACAGTCCGAGTGAGCGGCAGGTCAAACGTCAGAGGAACATCATCCATATTTATGATGTGGTGCGGCCCGATTCAGTGGGACCGATTTGATATAAAGAATATGGGGCTCAGTTTTTTGGCATGAAGCTTGTGAAACCGGGAGAAACCCAGGAAAAATCCATAAATTAGCCGCTTTATTGTTTAAGCCGCGGGGTTCAAAGCATGGGAAAAAAGTAGCGGCTTATAGTCTGGAAAATACGGTACTCATTTATCTACCCACTCACTCACTTTCACTCACCTAATCATTTATCCACTCACTCACTCAATCCCTCATTCACACACCTACCCAGTTATCTATTCACTCACCCACCTTACCATGTTATGTACCCACTCACTCACTCACTCACCAGAACAATATAAATATGAATGTATGTTATATATAAACACACACTCCAATATATCTGAAGTATATTCCCTTTGATATTTTTAGTTCACCTGGGTGACTAGGAACAGGAAATTGTTTAACCCTGACTTCCTGTTTCACAGTGGCATAAATATGAGGTAACACACATGCCTAATTCCGTGAAGCGGGATTTTAAAATATAGCTGCACAAGGTAGCTGAGATTTACAAAATGGAAATTTCCTGAATGAAAATAACACAGGCATTGCAAACGCACATTTCCACCATCAGTAATAAAGGTATTGCTGAAGGACAGTTTGGTTATATCAGGGTTTCGACCTCACAACCCTCTGACATTCCCAGTAACCTGATGTCTTGACGCCTGGAGGACAGAGCTCCTCCTCCTCCTGCATGTACTTAATTAATTTTTTTTCCTCAGAGTCAAAGAACATCCCAGACCCCGAGCTGGTGTTGAAGTTTGGCCCAGTTGATAGCACGCTCGGTTTCCTGCCCTGGCACATCAGACTAACAGAGTTCATGTGAGTATCACACAAAGACCACGTTACCAAACTGTTACCACAAAATTGGAGGCACACAATTGTTTAGGGTGAAATTGATTGTGATCGCTGACTGCACCCCCAGGCCTCCTCACCTCACTTACATCAGTACCTGACTTTACTAACACCCTTCTTCATCTTCCCATAAGAGTGGAAGTTTTTATTACAGCAAATGATGAGTCCATGTAGACTAGTGTGTCCAAAAAGCACATCAAACTCAGGCGTCCACAAACTTTTGCCCATATAGTGTATGTTTAGCTTAGTGCTTTCTGGAAACCTTTAAACTGGAGATGCTAAAACTAGGGTCCTTTATAGGAAAGGAAGTTTACAGATCCTGTACTCTGAAGCGTAAAGCTTTCAGCATTTCCCTGAAAATCCACATGATGGCGATGTATTACCTTTTTCCGGGATTTTCGCCTATTACAGAATCTTAATTGTTCACTTTCGGAAATCAGTACGCCTTTAAACCATCGTGTGTCTCAAATTTTGTGGTAACTGTTTGGAGAAAAAAACACAGCTGGAAAAAAGGGGTGTCTCGATATTTTTGGCTGCACAGTGTAGCAACGCATGTTTTTTGAGATTTCCTCCAGTGCAGTCCATTCTGATTGTGTGGTGTCTGTCTCCCGTGCAGCTCTTTGCCCTCCCACAAAGACGTCACCTACGACGACTTCCTCCACACGCTTCAGCGTTACGCGTCCTGCGAGCAGCGCCTGGGGAAGTGAAGGAATCCATGAGAGAGACATGTTCATTCTCTCTCTCTCTCTCTCTCTCTCTCTCTCACTCTCTCTCTCTCGTTCTATGTTTACAAACCATGCAGCTGAGCATCAGCATCTCGACGCCGCATCAGCAAATCTCATTCACCTCTCGTTCACACACAGCCCGGTTCTGACCCGGTACACCAAGGCTGTGTGTGAGTGAATGAGTTGATTGTGTGTGTGTGTGTGTGTGTGTGTGTGTGTGTGTGTGTGTGTGTGTGTGTGTGTGTGTGTGAGTGTGTGTGTGAGAAAACGATGTAGCGTGGGCTGCTGAGTCAACCAGCACAGTGCACTGACGAACAGGAACATAACGACAGCATCTCAGCAGCATGCGTCACAAGGAACCTCAGAGATGGTCTACTGCAGATGGAATGAATCACGAGAACGAGCACGAGAAGTGTTTTAAATGTGAACTTGTGCATGTGTGGTACGTGTGTGCGCGTGTGTGTGTGTGCGCGCGTTCGCTCAGGCCACTGATTGTACAAAAAAACTTTACTTTGATTTACAAAATTGTTTGATCATATACTTTTTTTATTTTTTTTTTTACACAAATCAGTAAAATCTTTACTGAAATGCTCCGTCCAATAGGGGTCTTTTTTTTTTTTTTTTTTTTTTTTTTGCCCCCCCCAATATGTGCTGGTGATGTGGCAGTACAAACATGATCAAAATAATTATTTTTTCAGCTGCATTAATGACATTTTAAAAAACCAAACAGTCAGAACAACCTGACATGCCAATGTAAGAAACACTAGAGTTGTTTGATGGGGACAAAAGCAGTCATGCTAGCCACAACACTCTGTCTCTCTCTTTGTGACATCACCTGCTCCTGATCTACAGCCTGAGACCAGAGAGAGTAGTCCATGCATGTGGATGTGAACGTGAAGAGACACTGCACGGAGCTTTACACCGTAATGCCAACCTCGGAGGCTCAGACACCGAGTATCTTACTGTTTGTTAAAAGTCTTAAAGCGAGCAGTGTATTTATTAGTCTGTGGCTCATTGTATAAGGAGGTTGTTGTAATAGTGTCCAGTGTGAATGCTTAATAAATGTTACTGAAATCCTGTTCAAACCAATTCTGTATTTGTATAGCCTGTTTACACAGCGGAGCTTCTCACAAAGCATAGAAATTTAATAGAATGGGAGTATACATTTTTTACTTCATAAATATGTTCCTATAAGTTTGTCCCTGTAAGGTAAGTTTTGGGAAGTGGGAGTTTTTAGTTCAAATCCCAGCTCTTCCAAGCTGCCGCTCCTGGGTCCTTGTAAGATATGTTATTACTCATAAGTTAGTTTCTGTAAGTTTGTCCCTTTTTAAGTACATTTGTACCTGTAAGTTTGTACATGGAAATTTGTCCCTGTAATGTAGTTTTTAAACTTGTAAGTTTGTTAGTTATCTCTGTAATGTAGGTTTGTCCCTTTAAGGTAAGTATGTTCATATAAGTTTGTCCTTGTAAGGTAAGGCAAGTTTGTCCCTGTAAGGTAAGTTTTACCTTGTAAATTGTGTACCTGTAAGTTAGTCTTTGCAAGGTAAGTTTCAACTTGTAAGTTTGTCCTTGTAAGGTAAACTGTACCTGCAAGTTTGTCCCTTTAAGGTAAATTTTGTACCAGTAAGTTAGTCTTTGCAAGTTAAGTTTTAACACGTAAGTTTGTCCCTGTAAATTTATTCTTAATAAGCAAGCCAGGTGGTGAAGGATGATGATAAGACGACGAAATTTTTTAATGAATCAGAGTCAAAAGTTAACACGTCCTCAAACAACGTTTTCATCACTGTTAAGCTTCTCAACCGTTTACTGTTTGACACTCGATTCCAAAACTATTTGTAGCAGTTGTACTTCTAGGCCTTTATAGTACATCTGTTCATATAAAGTCTAAATTCTTTTATGTATGTTTACAATCTAGAATAACCACTTTTTTCCTGGCTGTCCAGTTTCAGCAACAGGAGGTTGCTTCCAATTTAATCAGTCTAAACAAACTTTGCATTTGTGGTTGTTTGCAGCAAGTTGGAAACCATTAAACACCTCAGAACATGTGTCTTGGCGAGTTCACGTATCTTGAATAGAGTCAATAATTGTTTCCTATTAAATTAGAAGAAACCAAATATGAAATTCTTAACAATAACCTATTTATTAGACATGTAAGCTTTAATCTGACGTATTTGCCACTGTTAGATTGAACTGGATTCATTCTAACTCTGATCTCCATAAAATAGCTATAGAGATGTCCAGATGTAGATTTTGATCCATAATGAACAATCTAGAAGTGACCGTGGTAGTGAGGTAGAAACCTGGAGATGGATCAGATTCTCTATATTAAAAACATGGAGGCTTGTACAAAGCATTAACTAATGCTCTGAATGAAACCACTTTATGGACAAAAGTTTGTGGACACCTGATCATAAGTGTGGTATGTGCTTTTTGAACATGCGATTCCACTTTTATTCTCATTTACTTTTATAATAACTTCCAGTCTTCTGAAAGATGTTCCATTAGATTTTGTAGTGTGATTGTGGAGATTTGTGCTCATTCATTCAAGTCAGCTACTGATGTAAGTGAGGTGAGAAGGCCTGGGGTGCAGTCAGCATTTACATTCATCCCAAAGCTGTTCAATAAGGTTTAATAATTCTATAGCAGGAGATCTTTCATTCCAACCCATGTGACAAATTTGTAATTTTAACCCACGACGGTCGTGTCATCTGCGAACTTAATGTGGTTCAATCTGTGCATTGCTACACATTCGTAAGTCAGCAGAGTGAACAGCAGAGGGCTGAGCACACAGCCCTGAGGGGCCCCAGTGTGGTGGTGCTGGAGATGCTGTTCCCGATCCGCACTGACTGAGGTCTTTCAGTCAGGAAGTCCAGTATCCAGGTAAGCGTTCAGGAACAGTAGGTTCAGCTCCTCATTTAGGTGCTGAGGGATGATGGTGTTAAATGCTGAACTGAAGTCTATAAACAGCATTTGTACGTAAGTGTCCTTATTGTCCAGGTGAGTGAGGGCCAGATGGAGGGTTTTGGTGATTGCATCATCGGTGGAACGTTTTGAACGATAAGCAAACTGCATGGGTACAAGTAAGGGTGGTAGCTGGGTCTTGATGTTCCTCTTGACGAGCTTCTCGAACCACTTCATTACAATGGGTGTAAATGCAACGGAATGATAGTCATTGTGGCAGTAAACTGTAGACTTCTTTGGCACAGGGATGATGGTCGTTGTCTTAAGGCACGTAGGAACAATGGTTCTACTCAGGGAGATGTCGGTTAAAACATACGCTGACTGTTCTGCACAATCCCTGAGCACTCTGCCAGGTATATTGTCTGATCCAGGAGACTTGCGTGGTTTAACTCTGCATAGAGTTTTCCTCACTTCAGCCATGGTTAGACAGAGCTCCTGGTCGTTGGGAGGTGAAGTGGTCTTCCCTGCCACCACGTTGTTCTGCAACTAGCAGTAGAATTAGAAAATGATCAAAATAGAATACACATTTGAGTTCGAAGTTTACATTTTGAGCTATAGAGATATAAGATATTGTGTACTCTGTTTATCCTCGCTTTCACATACATTGCTCTTGACTTGTTCAGCACAGGATTACACTGATTAATCGCTTGTACTTGTCAGAGCTGCTGCAGCTCTGTGCTATAAACAATGCCTGCTTAAATCTGATCAGCTTTGTGCTGATATTTATGTTCAGCACTGTTGATCTCGAGGTGTTGATAGCAGTTCAGACTACAAGGTAAATCACAGGTTTATAATACATGAATGCACTCTTTGTAGTATGTTACAGTTTCTATATCAACAAATTACACAAGGATGTACTGTACTCTATATGGTGGACTCTCTACATAAACAAATGTAATGAAGCAAACTGACGTAAAAATGCTTTAGATGAGTAAACCGTTTTCTCCATATTATTATATTATCTTTTAGGAAGAGACTCAACACAGAGGCTGGTGAAGGAATCACTGCTTCTTTATTGTAAGTGATGCCAGAAAACTTTCATTAACGGTATCAATAAATAGATCATATATTTTATGTCTTGTTCTTTAATAAATAGAAAACTGCACTGGTGGGCAAAATACAATGATCTACTGTATGTCAAGGACAATCCACAGCTAGGTGTGTGTTATGAGATCTTTCTGCATGATATCGAGGTGAACAACTGCCCTAAGTGTAGCAGAGAGCTTTAAAATGGTGTAAGACCTCACACCTGGCCATGGATTATCACTTTTTACCATGGTCACTTTCCATATTTGTTACATCTAAAATTCTGCGCATAAAGTAGTGCCATACGATTACATTTATTTAAAATGAATCGTAATAAATAGATATTAAGCAAAGAGTGTGACTGTTGCTGTTACCTCCTGGTGCCATTTTTCCTTACAGTATATTTCTCATTTTCTTCAC
This sequence comes from Silurus glanis, assembly GCA_014706435.1. Lineage (NCBI taxonomy): Eukaryota > Metazoa > Chordata > Actinopteri > Siluriformes > Siluridae > Silurus > Silurus glanis. Next base: position 2,202,008 of record JAAIIK010000056.1, on the reverse strand, counting down.
AAGTTCGACGAATTCATGTTGTGCCTCAACACCTTTATTAAAAGCGCTGTATTCGATAAATGTGTTGGGGCACAACATGAAGGTATCAAAACCACTGTATTCATCGGTAGAAGAATGATGAGGTGCCGGGAAAGGAGGAAAAGAGGAAGGCCATGGAGGAGGTTTATGGATGCAAGTAGTTGGTGTGATAGAGGCAGATGTAGAGGACGGAGTAGTATGGAGACGGATGATCCGCTGTGGAGACCCCTAACGAGAGCAGCCGAAAGAAAAAGACGACTCTTTTCACCATATACCTTAAACAACACATTTAAAAATCTTACATGCGACTCAGTAAGGTTCAAATTAATGATAATCCACAGCTAGGTCTGCGCTACATGACTTTTCTGCATGATGTGGAGGTGAAGAGCGGCCCGAGCTGAAGCAGAGGAAAGATTAAAATGACATTTAAAAAAAAAAAAAACTATATATATATATATATATATATATAAATACTATATTTCCAAAAGTATTGGGACACCTGGTCATTAGTACGGTATGTGATTTTTTGCGCATTGGATTCCACATTTAGTCCCAATTTGCTCTTATAATTCCCTCCACTCTTCTGGGAAGATGTTCCACTAGATTTTGGAGTGTGTTTATGGATATTTGTGTTCATCAGCCACAAGGGTATTACAAAAGTCAGGTACTGATGTAGGTGAGGAGACCTGGGGTGCAGTCAGCGTTCACATTCATCGCAAAGGTGTTCAGTAGGGATGAGATCAGAGCTCTATAGCAGCAAGATCTTCCTCTCCAAAGCATGTAAACCAGATCTTCAAGGAGCTCACTTTGTGCACGGGGGCATCGCCATGCTGGAACAGGTTTGGGTTTCTAAGTTCAAGTGAACGCAAAATTTAATTATAGCGCCATCTAAAGACGTCCTGTACAATTGAGTGCCTCCAGATTTGTGGTAACAGTTTGGAAAAGAACCACATATAAGCAGGAAAGGTCAGGTACTTTTGGCAGTATAGTACTATATATTAGCAATATATTAAATAGTATATATTATAGTACAATATATTATGTTCATCGTACATATCCTTCTGTAAATTTCTGTTTATAGTAATAGCCATCTGTATATTATTTTCATAGTACATGCACATCTGTAAATCACTGTTTATATTCATATAATACCATTTAATTTAATTTATGTAAATCATGTAAACACTGTATATCCTGCACTTGCTGCTATTGCACTCTGGTTAGACCCAAACTGCATTTCGTTGCCTTGTACTTGTACATGTGTAATGACAATAAAGTTTAATCTAATCTAATCTAATCCTACCTATCTATCTATCTATCTATCTATCTATCTATCTATCTATCTATCTATCTATCTATCTATCTATCTATCTATCTATCTATCTATCTATCTATCTATCTATCTATCTATCTATCTATCTATCTATCTATCTATCTGATCTCAATAACAGGCCGTGCATTTGGTACCTTCAGTGAGGACGTACCCGACTTAATCCACCTCTTAATACCGCCACTATCACGTCGCAATTATAGAAACCATCAATACAATACAAAAACGCAATATAACAACATGTGGCATTACACAGAGAGAGAGAGAGATATTTCACATATGGAGGGTTAAAAACATTGTACTAAAGCAAGAAACCCAGTTAAGACTCCAAACCTCTACACTACAACCACAACTGTGCACCTACATCATCTGGAGCAGTTCAGAATCAATATTTGTCTAATAACATGACAAAGCTATTAAAAATGTAAATAAAATACAAGCTACTCACCAGAGATGCAGACTCATAATTTGCAGCGCTCCTCAGAGGCTGTAATCCAGTGGTACCGCTCGTATTCACTGGTCTGGAAGTGGAGAAAAAACCCTTTCCTGGGCTGAGACACGCTAGCTAGCTTTAGGGTTGGCCGACCTCCTCACCATGTCTAGCTTTTCTTTAAAATGGATTTTTAAGTATGTTCAAGACCAATTTCTCTTCCTCCATCAGCCAATGTGGGCATACAAAAGTCTAACTCAGATGAATTTAGATGAGTTTTGTGTTTGTGTGTGTCTGATCGAGAACGAGAGCGTGTTGAAACTGAAGCTGCTTAGAATATCGATTGACTCCCTGCTTTGTGGATGGGCGTTGGCAGAAATCCGAACATTTATCTTGCCGTCGGCTTTTTCACGTTCTCCGCGGCTGAATGCGAACTGGACGACAAGAGCTGAGGCCCAAAAGCGCTCGCGGTTGCTTTGGGAAGCGAATGAAGAGAATGTTTTTCACTGCTAATGGACTGGTTTTGCCTGCTGGAGCACTCATTTGTTACATGCTAACAGCAGATGATTCAATCGAACAAGATTTTGATTATTTAGCAGCCAGAAAAAAAAAAATTCATAGACATTTGTTTTAATTAACCTAATCCCTTTACTCAAATGGGCAATCATGCATCATTTGACTTCTTTATACCAGCCGAGTGAGAGATTTCCGATTCCTCTTTATCCTTTAAACTTCCACATACAGAAGCAAGGATAATAAAAAAATCGCATTTTGATGCATAGCCGAAGATACGATACGTGAACGATACATATGAAGCATCTACCGATGCGATAGGTTTCACCCCATTACGATGCACAATGTGATTCAATGCAATATGCCGCAATGGAAAAAATTTTATTTAATATGGCATAAATCATACAGTTCACTTTTATTTCTGTGGTTCAGACAGACAGCAAATCATCGATTTACTTCTAACGCATGACCCTTTCACAAACACGCCTTTGTAGTGCTAAAAAGTAAATAAATAAAACCAGACGTTCTTTTCCTGTTCTGTGTGAAGGAAGTTACAGCTCTACCTCTGCCATGTTAATCTGTATTCTATGTGACTCTCAGGACACGCCTCTGTGTCCATAGTGTTGTGAAACATCATTTCTACGCTCAAACGCGCTGGAGAAACAATTTAGTGAGAAGAATAATCAATCTACATATCAAATATTGGTCACTAATTATTGGTTACTAATAATTATATATAAATGTATTGTTTTTTTACCGATGCAAATAAGCCAACACATCATTAACTTTTATGATCATATATCAAATTATATAAAGCATTATTATTGGAGATTCATATTTAATTCTGTCTCTTTGTTACTATTAAGACATGCAATTAAAGTGGAACCCAGTTGAGTTCAAAAGTTTGCGCACCCTTACCATGAGCTGTCAGTTACAAAGCACCGACACTGGAGACTCCTTTCTTACATATCAGTTTATGATTGAACTATTGTTAGAGCACCTGCGATCGAAATGAACTCAGCACGTTCTGACCAATCATTCAACAGCAATCTTGATCACATGTTTTGGCAGGTGAGATTAAAGGGAAATTCACGTTCCTGGTTGTTCTTAAAGCCGTGAGATGTTTGAAATGTGGGGCAGAAGCTCCTGAAACCATCTGCAAGTCTGCATTCAGCTGTCGAAACGCTTTTGGAAACCTGAGACGAGGTGTGTCGAGAGAAAGGCGAGAGAAGCTCGTTGCAGATGCTGAGCTAAGTGAAAAATTCATATCGTTTCTTATGAGATTGCAAGGTAAGTGGAAAATTGAAGCTGTTCATCACCAGCATGAAGCCTCCTGAGAGAACGTTTGTACCCCCTCATCATCTATCAGTCTTCAGACTGGACAGAGAAGCTCTGGTGTTAACCCTTATGTGTAAATGATGTTCATTTTACAAAACAGGACACACAATAATATAACTTGAGCTAAGCGTGTATTGAGCTGTATGAGTCAGGACACACTCCCTTTAACAGACACAGAAATGAACACTCGTTTAGCTCTCTTTTATTGATTTCAGGGTGTAATTATAGAACACACTCCATGAGGCTTTTTTTTTTTTTTAGCAGGGTTTTAAAGCAGCCGTCAGGTTTGGGGAATTAATGGCACCCTGATGCATCGTTACCTCTCGACTAAGCTGGGTGGGTGGCGATTGAGAACGTTTCACTCAGCAACACAATCATCAGTAAAGGCTGCATATTGACTTTAAGACGATTTTTTTTTCCCCTTTCATTAATTAAAGCCATGTGCATGCTCATGCATTCACACACATTTCATTTAAACAGTTACAGTGATTAAATTAATAAAATAAATTAAATGAAAAATGTATGTAAATAGTGCAATTCCACAATCATTTCATAATACATTTATATTAAAGGCTGAACTGTTATTAGAATTTTTTTTTTACTATTTAAAAGAAGTTTTATTTAAATTACTTATTATTATTATTATTTTTATTATTATTATTATTATTATTATTCTTTTTATTATTATTATTATTCTTTTTATTATTATTATTATTATTTTATTGCTGAATGATTTAAGCAATAATCATGCTCTTGATCTCTCTCTGTCTCTCTCCCTTGTTCTTTATCTCTCTCTCTCTCTCTCTCTCTCTCTCTCTGTCCCTGACTCTGTCTCTTTCCTTCTGTCATTATTTCTCTCTGTATTTCTCTCTCTCTCTCTCTCTCTCTCTCTCTCTCCCCCTCTCTCTCTCTTAGCCCATGTCTTTGCCCATCTGTCTTTATCTCTTTCTTTCTCTTTTTTCATCTCTCTCTCTCTCTCTCTCTCTCTCTCAAGATTTAAGATTTAAAGGTTATCTTATTGGCATGACAAATATGGACATTTGTATTGCCAAAGCATAGAACATACAGACACATAACACCAGAGATACCAGACAGTCAGGAATAACAATATAATATACAATAGCATACACTATAACAACTATAATAATATACAATAATATAACTATAATAACATTAAAATAAAATATCTCTCTTTCTCGCTACCCCCCCCCCCACACACACACACACACACACACACACACACTTTCTGTCTATCTCTGTTCCACACATTCAGGAGTGTAAGGACCATTAACTATCAAATGAAGCCCTATATGCTGAGTGTACTGGAAGAGAACGTACTCGAACACGTGTTCACGCATTCCCAGGTTTTTATAGAATTACACACACAGTGAGTTCAGAATAGTTTCAGAGCCTTTTAGTCTAATCCACAGTCAGAACTCATTCTGGAATTCATTTCGAATGGATTAAATGGACTTTTCAAACACTAAAAATCCGTATGCAATAAAACAGGATGATAAAGTGAAAAAGATTCATTTAAATTGTTCTTTTTGTAAAACTATCAACAAAAACTGTAATCTTATCATTTATAATTATAAAAAACTGAAATATCATATAGAACCAAGCACAATAAAAAAAAAAAAACGAATAAACAAATAAGTACATAAATAAGTAATAAAATGTTATTTGTACCCAAAACTACACTGTATATTAAAAAGAAAAAACCTAATAATAATAATAATAATAATAATAATAATATATTTTTTAATAAAATGTAAAGTGAAAATATTAATAAAAATAACATAAAATGCTTTTAATCCCAGGTGATTTATCTCCATGTTACCTCCATATATATATATTTTCTTACTCTTCTTCTTCTTCCTCCGGCTTAGGGGTCGCCACAGCGGATCATCCGTCTCCATACTACATCTGCCTTTTTCTACTACTACGTCCTCTACATCTGCCTTTTTCACACAGACTACCTCCATGTCTTTCTTCACCACATCCATGAACCTCCTCCTTGGCCTTGAACCCTCCCCATTTATCTGTACCATATATATATATATATATATATATATAAAGCACAAAAGGGAACATATTAGATAGTAAAATATGTACACATTCTATCCTTTCCTTTTTTTTCTATATAAATATTTCTGAACAAATTACCCTAGATACTTAAACATACATTCAATTTTCTATCTTGAATTAATGATGTGCCTTTGAGAACATGAGAACACGCTAGAACATGCTGGAACACGCTTTCTCACACCATGATGAGGATCAGCCTGAGGGGCATCAGGGCTGCTTCAGGACACAGATCAATACACAGGAGTTTAATTACATGTTGGGGGAGAAATGTTGGTATACACACCAACACTGATGTGCGTGTGAGTGTATGTATATGTATATATATGTGTGTGTGTGTGTGTGTGTGTGTGTGTGTGTGTGTGTGTGTGTGT
>JAAIIK010000056.1:2158825-2190259 GCA_014706435.1 Silurus glanis | reverse complement strand
TGTGTGTGTGTGTGTGTGTGTGTGTGTGTGTGTTACAGCGTGCTGTAGATACTATAAGCAGGTTGTTTGTTGATGCTTTTGTTTATGTGTGTGTGTGTGTGTGTGTGTGTGTGTGTGTTTGAGCTTATGTACTATAAGCAGGTTGTGTAATGATGCATTTCAATGTGTGTGTGTGTGTGTGTGTGTGGTTTGTGTGTTACAGCTTAGGTACAATAAACAGGTTGCTCCATGATGCACTTGTGTGTGTGTGTGTGTGTGTGTGTGTGTGTGTGAGCCTGAGAGTGGGAAAGATTTATTTTCCAGATGAACTGCAAAAGAAATGTGTATGTGCATGTGTGTGTGTGTGTGTGTGTACGTGTGTGTTACAGCATAGGTTTTATTAGAAGGTTATTTGTTGATACACCTGTTTGTGTATATGTGTGTGTGTGTGTGTTTTAGTTACAGCTTAGGTACTATAAATGTGTGTGTGTGTTACAGCCTAGGTACTATATGCTTGTTTTATGATGCACTTCTGTGTGTGTGTGTGTGTGTGTGTGTGTGTGTGTGTGTGTGTTAATGTGTGTGTTAATGTGTGTGTGTGCATTTGTGCATGCATATGTTATAATTTAGGCACTATCAGAAGGTTGTTTGTTGATGCACCTGTTTGTGTGTGTGTGTGTGTGTGTGTGTGTGATGTGATATGTTCAGCATTTTGCTAAACAAAAAAAAATCATAAAAATCTACAATCATAAAACTGCTGAAATCTGTACAGAAATGTTTGCAGCCCTCCTCTTTTACCTTGTGCTGTGTGTGTGTGTGTGTGTGTGTGTGTGTGTGTGTTTGTTTGTTTGTGTGTGTAAGCATCAAAGCTTTCACACAGAAAGCTGAGGCAAGCATATGGAAAAAGAACATGTCTGGAAAAGCAACCAAAAGAAAATAATGAGCATCAGACACGTGGCCTGTGTACGAGAGATAAAGAGATAGAGATAGAGAGATAGAGGGATAAAGAGAGAGAGAGAGAGAGAGAGAGAGAGAGAGAGAGATTTGATAATGGTGGATTGTATCAGGAGTGTATGCAGTGCAATTACAAAGCACCTCGATTACAGTGTGTCAGTGTGATGGAACAGATTTCTGTCCGAGCTCAGAAAAGAGCATGTCTCTGTTTCTGACAAAGTGACATAGAAAGTGTGAAAGAACTGACGGTGTAGTAGAGTCCAATTCCAGCTGTGTGTAAGTGTGTGTGTGTGTGTGTGTGTGTGTGTGTGTGTGTGTGTATATGTGTTGATAAAGCCACAATGGGTGACAGCTGGTGCTCCTGACTCAAACTGCTCACGTTCACTGTCTTCACCATCTGCTGGAGCTTTTCAGGCCTGGCTTTATTCCTTACATTATCTGCACAACAATGTGGCGTGCCGTGGAATGCGTGTCCCGGGCTAGGGTTCCCTCTAGCTCCTCTGAGGCCAGACAGGAACCTGCGGGTGGGTCACTGAGGGTGGTCCTCAACGTGGACTATTACAATTATTAATCACTAGGGAGGGTAAGATTCACTAATTTGCATCGGTGCATCGGCATTAAAGTTAACAATGTGATGCATCAATTTAGAAAAGTGTGCATCGGATACAAGTTTCCATTTGTATCATGATGCATCGTTTTGAATATATTTGCCTTCGGTAAAAAATTATTTACTTCTATATAATTATTAGTAAATCTGTGACCATTTTTTTGATGTGTAGATCGATTTCTCTTCGCTAAACTGTTTCTCGAGCGCGTTCTCTCAGCACCGCTGCTGCTACATGAATACGACGCATCACAACACTACGGAGACCGAGGCGTGTCCTGAGAGTCACATAGAATACAGATTAACATGGCAGAGGTAGAGCTGTAACTTCCTGCACACAAAAGAGGAAAAGAACATCTGGTTTTATTTATCTCGTTTTATTTATTTATCGTGTTTGTAAAAGCGCTACGAGTTAAAAGTCAGAAGGCACGCATGTAAATTGAGGATTTGCTGTTTGTCTGAACCAAAGAAATAAAAGTGAACAATCTGTCGCATTAAATCGAATTGTGTTGACTCGAATCGAAATCTGCATCGCAATAGGGGTGATATCGCATCGCATCGGTAGCTGCTTTATATGTATCGGCCTGAGTTATGGAGAATCACAGTTGTTAGAATGACTTATTTATACCACAGCGATGTAGAACGCTCAAATCTAATTAGTCTTATGAGACCGTTGATTCATAAAGAGCATGTTTATATCCATTCGAGTACATTGACTAGTACCGGCTAATTCACATAGGTTTGTAAAACAGTTATAAACCCATTCAGAAGCGTTTTTTTGAGATGTTGATGTGGTTGATATTGTGGATACACTTCCATGAGTAGAGGATTATTCACTGTTTGTTGAAAGGCATTGTGGTTTGACAGAGCTAGCTTGATTTGAATATTTGGCCTCATTTAGGAGTGTGTGATATACTATACAGACAAAAAGTTGAGTCTTTTCCAGCCATATGTGGTTCTTCCACAAACTGTTACCACAAAATTGGAGGCATACAATTGTATAGGATTCATTTGAATGAAGCGGCATACAACTTTTAATTCACTTGAGCCAAGAGACCCAAATCTGTTCCAACATGACAATGCCTCTGTGCACAAAGCCAGCTCCATAAAGATCTGCTTTACATGGGTTGGAGTGGAAGATCTCCTGCTATAGATCTCTGACCTCAACCCTTTTGAACACCTTTGGGATGAATTGGAGGTTATAACAGCAAATAGAATGGGTTGCTAAAAAAAACCCTGGGTTGTTTCTACTCTGAGTACATAATAAAATTCTTTGGCAATCTATTTAGGCTGCAACTTAACATTGACGTAAGCCGACAATCAAAATTATTTATTGTTTACCATGCAACAAACAGAGGCATCTTGTTCCCCAATTTAACAGAAGATAACCCAGTTGACATTTGAGTCACTGCTTAGAACTTCTTACACAAGATATTACTTAGCTAGTACAGTACAGTACAGTAATCCTTCACCTTTACCGCGGTTCGAATCTCGCTCCCTCGGTTTATCCCGGAATTGCATTTGCCACATAACTAATTTGTTTGAATGATTTTCCCGGTCGGCACAACCAAAAAACTTATAGTGAATTGTTTTTCATAGAGTTTTATGTTGAAATAATGAAATTTTTAAAAAAAATATCATTATTCATTATAAAATGAAGTAAAATGTTAAATATATAAAATACAGTACAGTACTGTATACATAAAATTTTGCGGTGGCGTCCGTTTATCGCGGTTTTTCATTTATCGCGGGCGGTTTTAGAATGTAACCACAGCGATAAATAGGGGATTATTGTATCTTACTCTATATACTAGTGAGCTACTATAGTGTTGTATTCTATAGTATCCTACTCAAGCTACTTGCTAGTTAGTATAGTATAGTATGGTGTAGAAACCTTCTCAAGATACTAGCTGTGTAGTATAGTATCATACTCTAGATACTCCCTGTGTTGTATAGGGTCTTACTCTAGATACTAGCTAGCTACTATAGTACTCTATTCTAGAGTATCTTACTTAAGTTACTGGCTAGTTAGTATATTATAGTATTCTGTAAAATTCTTCTCAGGATACTAGCTGTGTAGTATAGTATCTTATGCTAAATACTATCTGTCTACAATATTTGGTCTTACACTAGACACTAGCTGTGTAATAGAAAGTCTTATTATAGATACTAGCTGTGTAGTATATTATCTTATGCTAGATACAAGTTGTAAAGTATATGGTTTTATGCTAGACACTAGCTAGCTACTAAAGTATTGTATTCTAGAGTACCTTACTCAGGTTACTAGCTAGTTATTATAGTATCATACTCAGCAGAACCCTTCTCAAGATACTAGCTGTGTAATATAGTAACGTATGCTGGATAATAGCTGTGTAGTATAGTATCTTTTGCTAGATATTAGCAGTGTTGTATAATGTCTTACCCTAGATATTAGCTTTGTAGTATAGTGTCTTACGCTAGATATTAGCGATGTGCTATATTATAGCATCTCATACTGCACACTCGCTATGTAATATCTTAATCTAGATACGTATGGTGTAATGAGGCTAGATATGGGCATGTCCAGCAAACACAGGACATAATGAAAAGTTAAACATTATACAAATATGGCACGGCGAATTCAGATGGGGCTAAAAACGCTAGCGCACATGTGCCAAATTGCCTTTTAAAAGTTATTAGTGGTAACTTTATAATATAGCAAATGGTGAATACTGCAGCGTGTGTTCCTGTAGCATCAGCAGCCACTTATAACAAGAAATTGCTCTGATTCACATCCTGGCTTGTGGCACTTCTTCAGACTGAAAGGTTCTGTTCGCTGGCTACGATATTTATATACATGTGTAAAACTGGTGTTAAAAGGCTTCTAAATATTACACACTCAGTGCTAACTTGCATTAACTCCTGGCCCACCATATTACCGCTGATCCTGCTGCGTTTGAGCCCCTGAGAAACCCCAATCGCATCTATTTAACTTCTTTAAACCCTTAACTACATTAAAAATAGCAGGATTTATGAAGGCGATTGGATATTTACAATATAGCAATTTATCACTGCTACCACGGGTGGGATTAGAACTCACAATCTTCTGATCCGAAGTCCAACATCTTAATCAATGAGCTACCACTTTTTCTGCTTTTGCAGCTGGACAACCCCATGCATATGTGACCTTTAGTTCGGCAGAAGGTCATCGAACAGTATATCTTTTACGTTAAAGAGAAAGAGCATGATGGTGAGACATCTTTAATCAAAAAAATAATAATTTCAGCTAGATATAACTAAGCTTGATAGATCTTGAACACTATTGGCTGCCACTCTGAGTCGTGTTTCAAAAAGAAAATACAACAGTATTCCACATCGAATCAAAGGTCTCAAGGTATTTCATATGGAGTTCAAACGAAATCACTTAAGATACCTCAGAAGCAGCGAAAAACTTTTTTTTTATATCGTTATCCCTATGCTTTATTAGATTTTTGTAGTACTGGAATTGAAAATCCGACCAGGATTCCAGGTTTATTACGTGTAAATATTCATAGCATGAAGAAAAATTCCCTGTAGTGCCAAATACAGAGAAATCCGAATCAGTGACAATTTTATCATGCTATATGATATTTTTTACATTACTGTTATCAGTAACTTTGCTCGTCTGACAACTGAGGCTGAAACGTGCGACGCTTATCTGCCCACGGTCTTGCTGCCTTTCCGTTAAACTTTGATCTCAGATCCCCCGGTGTTCGGTGACGGAAACGTGTCAGAAACGTAACACGGCACACATTTGTTTTAAACCGCCGCATGACTGGCGAAAGGCTGAGCGGAAAAAGTCTTGTGCTCTAAATCTATGACACAGAACACTGAGAGCTGTCTCTGGGGTAATGTCGAGCTGATAGCAATGAGGCAATTACGGTGTACAGTAGGAAAAAAAAGGACATTTCCATTTCCTGCACTGGAGATCTTTTGTTTCAATAACAAGACTTGCCCGATTTTCCCAGCTCACCTCATTAGAAGATGTATGGATGGTCTATTGTGTGATGATGACATAGAATGATCTCGGTAATTGTAAGCACACAGGTAGAGATCAATAAAATCCCGGCATACTTTTTCACTATTAGACAGAAAAATATGGAGAGAAAGAGAGAGAGAGAGAGAGAGAGAGAGAGAGAGAGAGAGAGAGAGAGAAACAACAGAGTGGAAGTGAGTCAGGGAGCAAGAGTGAGAGAGAGAGATAGGGAGAAAAAAAAATGAAAGAGAGATGAGTGATTAAAAAGGTGAAAGTGAAAAGTTAGAGAAAGAGATACATTCAGAGAGCAAAAAAGAAAGCAAGAAAGAAAGAGAAAGAGTGAGAAAAGAAGAGTCAAAACGAGTCACAGAGCAAGAGTAAGGGAGAAAAAAGGATTCAGAGAGATGGAGAGAGCGTGATAAAGTGAAAGAGAGTGAGAGTCAGGAAAAGGTGGAGTTAGAGAGCAAAAGAAATCGATAGAGAGAGCTAGTGTGATAAACAGAAAAAGAGAAATAGAATGAGAAAACAAGAAAGAGTGAGAGAGCGTCATCACGCAAGAGTGAGGGAGAAAAAAAAGTCAAAGAGAGAGAGAGAGAGAGAGAGAGAGATAGAGAGGTAGAAATAGAGTGATAAAATGAATGAGAGCGAGCGTCAGAGAGGGAGACAGAGTCACAGAGAAAAAGAGAAAGTGAAGAGTGTGATAGAGAAAGAAATAGAATGAGAAAACAAAAGACAGAGCGAGAGAGAGAGAGAGAGAGAGAGAGAGAGAGAGAGAGAGAGAGAGATATCGATAAAATCAGAGTCAGGAGACAGAAATAGGGATAGAGGGAGTGAGAGACAGACAGGAACAGAGGAATAGAGGGAATAAGAGACAGAGTCAGAAAGAGGGATAGAGGGAGTGGGAGATAGAAAGAGGAATAGAAGGAATAAGAGACAGAGTCAGAAAGAGGGATAGAGGGAGTGGGAGACAGAGTCAGAAAGAGGAATAGAGGGAATAAGAGACAGAATGAGAAATAGAGGAGACAGAGTAAGAAAAAGGGAGAGAGAAAGAGTGAGAATGCAAGAGAGGGCAAGAGAAAAATAAATAGTGATGATATGAAAGAGAGCTAGAGTCAGAGACATATAGTGACAGAGCGAAGGAGAATGCAAAAGAGACAGAAAGAGAGTGAGTAAGAATGTGATAGAGTATAAGAATGAGAAAACAAACAGGTTGAGAGGGAGCCAGAAAGAGAGAGAGAGAGAAAGAGAGAGAGAAAGAGAGAGAGAGAAAGAGAGAGAAAATCCAGGAGAAAGAGAAAAAGCAAGTGAGAAATGAGGAAACGAGAAAGAGTGCGAACGACTGAGACAGAGAGAGATAGAGAGAGTAATAGAACCAGAAGACAAGATAGTGAGAATGAGTTGGAGACAGTCAGAGAGAGGGCGAGAGAGAGAGAGAGAGAGAGAGAGCGAGAGAGAGAGAGAGAAAACGTGTGCTATTTTTACGTCTACACGCTGAATGAAAGAGTTTTGTTCCCCACGTTGTTAGAGTGTGTTCTCTCAGGAGAGACGTGTCTGAGTTGTGTGTCAGGCTTCTTCTTACTGAAAAGGTTCCAAATAGAATCTGGTTAGAAAGTAAGACTCATCAACCTCTCATAGATCTCCTGAGGAATCCTTTCTGTGGGATTTGGAGGAAAAAAGCTTAACATACAAACCTGGAAAAACTGTTTCATTTCACAAACAACGGTTTGTCTTTGTTTTTTAATTATTAAAAATATAACTAACAGCTTCTTCCTATAGTTTTTAGCATGTGGTGAATCCTTTTCAGTTCAGTCTGGATATACATTTGACTTCCTGTCATCTCAATCTGTCAATCAGTCTGGACATGTTTCCACTCACAGATGGATATTTTTTGTTTTTTTCACCATTCTGAATAGATGTGTGTATGTCTCCCAGTATAAATCCCAGTAGATCCTCAGGTTCTGAACCACTCAAGCATCCACAAAGTCACAGAGCTCACACTTTCTCCTCACTCTGATGTTTAACGTGAACCCATCCTGAAGCTTGTGATTTGTTTCTGCATTGCGCTGCTGTCACACGATTGGCTGGTTGGATAAACGATGCATGGAGGATGCAGGTAGTAAAGACTAGAGCACTTTTAGTTTTTTTGTAACCATAGCAACACTTCCTATCTGTGCTATTTACTTATGTTCATTTGGGTGACTGCCAAAAAACAAGGAGTTTCAATTACATTTACATTTACGCACTTCAGCAGACGCCATTTTCTAGAGAGACGTTCAAAAGTGCTTCGAGTCTCTATCAATGAATAAATCAACACTGGTTCACTAGGTTGCAGACTCAAGATACCACCAGCCTAAATCTCTATTGCTAGTTTCATTAATTTTTAGTAACAGAACAATATTTATACCACTGCTTCTAAACCTCTTGATTAGCATCTTTTTGCTAAATATTTACTGCTTAGCATTGTTACAAATGAATGTAATTTACAAGATCTGTGTAAGAAATATGGCCCTGAACTACATTTCATATCAGCCACTGCACCATCACACGACTTTCACTCATTACATTTACGGCATTTGGCAGACGCAACTAAGCAGCTGAGTGGTAAAGGGTTTGTATAGCACTTTTAAACAATGGACATCATTCCACAGCTGCTTTACAGAAATAAATAGATTAAAAATATAATTTTTTTAATTCATAGGTTTATATTTACACTAACACTCCAGAACGACTTACAATTATTTATACAAATGAGCAGTTGAGAGTAAAGGGCCTTGCGAAGGGGCCCAGGAGTGGCTGGGATTTAAACTCATAACCTTTGGATTCAAAGTCCAATGCCTTAACCACTAAGCTTCCCCTGCCCACCATGTCACACGTCATTAATTACATTTACAATCATGGCATCTGGCAGAAGCCCATATCCAGAGGGATTTACGTTGATCTCATTTATACAACTGAGCAGATGATGGTTAAGGGCCTTGCTGAGAGGCCCAGAAGTGGCAGCTTGGTGGTGCTGGGATTTCAACTCACGACTTTCCGATCAAAAGTCCAACATCTTAGCTACTGATCTACCACTTTCTCAGAGAGCAGTCTAATAACTCACGCCGGCGCCTTGTCCCTCTTTATTAGCACAGGTATATACAGCACTGTAGTCTCACGTTTCAGAGCAGTCTTTGGCTCGTATTTGTCTTCCATAGTTGCCGTTAAGGTCCACTGTCTTCGATGTCTTGCTATGGTTTCTTTGTTGTTTTTTCATGTATCTTTGTATTTTTTTTTTTACTTTTTAAGGAATATCTGCATTTGCATCTTCTTATTCATCTGTTACGTGTCTGTCTGACAATACTTGAATATCAATGTATGATCACACCTGGGGAGAAGATGACCAACCACCTAATGGGTCTATCAAGGTGGAATGGCTCTGTGGAAACTAAAAGAAAGCATTTGAGCAGATACACGCACCTTTATCGCACACCAGTTCTTAGACACAAGTGTCTTCTTTTTGTCCCGCACCACTTTGCAATACACAAAGGTCCGGCAAAGAGCAATGGCAATATTCCTGCTATCCGAGCTCATCCCAGAGGTGCATTTTCCCTTACTCTTCAGGACCATCTATCATTCGGAACGCAGCTTAATGTCTTTGCTCGATGCCGTCACATAAACGGAGGAGCGTTTAACACATTTAATTTGCGTGTGCAGGTCATTACCGCAAGAATAACATGCATTGCGAAAGGGGTGTGTCTAGATGAGACAGAAAAACTGTTCCCGTTGCTAGTTTTCAGGCACATTACATAACCAGAGCATATTGGTTTTAAATGTGAATCGTTTAATCTAAACATAGACATTAAAAAAAATGTCTATAGACGGTTTTCCTGTGTCTTTTTTTTGCAGCGGAGAGTTTTGTCACAAAATCACAGTATTTTTTTAGTGGGTGAATATAAAAGCAGACATGATGCAGCTTAGATTTATGTCTTTCTCGTTCTGCATGACCATAAACGGTGGCATATTTAAACAGTCCTCCCTGTGCCTCCATAGACTCACAGGGGTTATGTTGTGTTGTGTAAATAGAAGTGCAATGTTAGCTAACTAGCTAGCCTCTAGCAGGCTAACTAGCAACACTTTCCTGTTTTTTTTTTTTTACTTTAAACTGTTCTGAAATCCATGTGATGTTCAGCATACTGAGCTGAAATGTTGAATAGGCTTTAATTTGTCACAGATACTCAACAGCACATTGTTTTCTTCACATATCTGACCTTTTTAGGGTGCTGGGTTTGGAATGTAGCCATGATACAGTGGTCTTGGAGGAAAGATGGTTAAGGGCCTTGCTCAGGGGCCCAACTGTGGTGGTGCTGGGGCATGAATCCCCAACATTCTGATCAGTACGAGCTTTAACTGTTACTAGCCACTAAGTATTAAAAACTCCTAAAAAATGCGTACACGGTGCTGCCTAGCATAATTAATTTTGAAAATATTTTCTCTTGTTGCCAAACTGTAAATTTTGGCATTTCAAATTCAGTCCTATTAGCCGAGGCCAAAGGAAGCTCCAGTCACTAGCATAAAAGCTTAACCACTGAGTCATCACTGCATTTTAATTGGTTAAAACAATCCTGCACACCTGGCAACCTGGTAGACAATATGTGGAATAAATTTCCAAATATTACAAGTTTAATGAGGCAAAATATCGTTTGAGCTGAAAACAAACAATGGCAACATAGTACTATTTTTTTCATATATGAATGTAGTTGCAAAGTTGAAAAAGGAGTCTTTAAGGAGTCACTAAGGACTTACCTCATGCTTTGTCAGTACACTGGTGGTCTCCTCTGTGTGTCTTAATGTTCAAGGGGATGAAGTATTGTTCAGTGTGTTAAGACGTGCATGTCTTTAACGAGTTTGTGCTCTGGAACTTGATCTAGTTTTATATCCTATGTTTTATTGTATATGGATATTCCCTAGCATTGTTGTTTGCTGATCATCGGACCTCTGTCTGTGTACTGTTTATTAAGTTCAATTCATTTCAGTTCAGTTCAATTCAATTCAGTTTAATTCAATATAACTCAACTCAATTCAGTATTATTTGTATAGCACTTTTAAACAATGGACATCATCCCACAGCAGCTTTACAGAAATAAATCATTTTATTTATTTATAGGTTTACATTTACACTAACATTCCAGAATGACACACTTATTCGTACAACTGAGCAGTTGAGGGTTAAGGGCCTTGATAAAGGGCCCAACAGTGGTATCTTAGTGGTGCTGGGATTAAATCTCACAACCTTCTGATGAAAAGTGCAAAATCTTAACCACGAGGTATCGCTTATAAAGGTTATGCCTAATAAGTGTGACAATGATGAGAAAAAAATCCTGATGATATGAGCAAGAAACCTTGAAAGGAATTCCAAAGGGAGCCTGTCCTAATCACTGGAAATGTATTGTTTATATATTTATTCATCATTGTTAAAGTCATCAACTGTTCACTGAAGGATACATGTTCATTGTACTTGTAGTTTTAAACTATTGTAGCAGAAATGTTCTTATTAATTGCAGTCCAAATTGCAGTCCATTATGGTTTACATGTTCACCATCTACATTAATCTTACATTTTGTTTCAGCTGTCCATGTGAAGTCCTGTTCAACAGCAGTGCTTCTGGTTTTGCTTCACTAAACCGCTAATAATGTAGATGGATCACTTTATAGCACTGTAAAGTGTGTAATAAAAGGCTTTATTGCATCAGTGTCCATTTCAACTTTCACTTCATTGCTTTAAACAAATTCCAGAGCAATTACGAAAGGAATGAAACAAGAGGTTACATAAGGGGTAATAGTAGTGAAATAATGAACGATGAAGCGGAGTTACCTGTTATCACTCTGACTCTGATTACGTTCCTGTAACAGCACACCCTGATGACTTCTGCTCTGCCACACATTGCACATTTGATATATTCCTAATTATTTGAATGGTGTGGTATTCAATTAAATCAAGTTCCTGTGATCACTTCTCACAATGTCGCAGCTACACTACATGGACACCTGGCTTCTACAGCCATATGTGGTTCTTCCTCAAACTGTTTCCACAAAGTAGGAGACACGCATTTGTGTAGGACGTCTTTGGATTCGGTAGCATTACATTTTCCCTGCACTTAAACTAGGAGACTCAAACCTGTTCCAGAATGACAATGCTGGTTTAAAGGTTTACAAAAGCTGAATTGGAAAATCTCCTGCTATAGAGTTTTGACCCTAAACCTATTGAACACCTCTGGGATGAATTGGAACTGCAACCAAGGTCTCCTCCCCACTTCCATCAGTATCTGACTTTACTAACACTGTTGTAACTGAATGAGCAAAAATCTCTGCAAGCACACTTCAAAATCTAGTGGAACATCTTCCTAGAAGAGTCGAGGTTATTATAACAGTAAATCAAGGCTAGATATGGAATGGGATGCTCAGAAAGCAAACAACCATAGGTGGCGAGGAAGCTCAGTGGTTAAGGTTCTGGGCTATCGATCAGGAGGTTGGGGGTTCAAGACCCTGAATTGCCAAGCTGCTACTCTTGGGACCCACAGAGGATTAAGGGCCTTCTTTCTTTATTGTATGATCCAAAGTTTTATCTATATAGTGTAGGTTAATGAGGCCATAAAAACGCAGCTGGTTACTTAGAAACCACGAAACACAATGTGGTCCATCCTGAAGACTTTCCTGTGGCAGAAAACGTAACAGAGCAGTATTTCGTCAGACTGAGTTAAACAGCGTCAGTGAAGAATGTAACAGCTCTGTGATTAGATTGGATTGAACTTTAACGTCATTGTGCATGGTACATGTACAGAGCCAATGAAATGCAGTATTCTAACCCGAAGTGCATAAGTGGCCTATTTACAATAAATAAATAGCAGTGTGATAAATAAGGATATGGGGTCCATAAGTACAGGGATGAGGGTTAATAGTGTACAGAAGGTGCAGTCAGTATATATATATATATAGTAAAATACAATATACAGTGGTACCTTGGCATTTTGAGGGTTGGAACGGATTAAGGGCATTTTGTTTTCAATGGGGAAAATTGATTTGATGTGCGAGCAAATTGAGCTACGAGCTAGTCCACAGAACGAATTAAACTCGTAGGTCAAGGTACCACTGTGCTGTGCAAAGATTGTGTATAGATGTCGCGAGATAACATGCTCAAATGACATTATATAGTTAAGTAGGAATGTTGTATGATACAGTATGTACAGAATACATATGGGTGGAATATACAGTAGTGCAGTGATAAACAAGTTATGGATGGTGCATAAATGCATAGTGAATAAGCAATGCAAAAAAAAAAACAACCAATCAAAAAGTGACAATGCAGTAGTGTATTTTGACATTTTGACATTGTACGATGCTGTTGAGTGCAGTAACAGCCACAGAAAAAATCTATTCTTTAGTCTGTTTGTGCGGCTCTGAGTCACCTGCAGCATCTGCTCGATGGGAGAAGGGTGAATAGTCCATGGTTGGGGTGAAAGGTATCTTTGATGATGCCCCTCGCCCTTTGCAGACAGCGTTTTTTGTGAGTGTCCTTTCAGGTGGGTAGGTGAGTGCCAATGATTCGTTGGGCAGTTTTCATCACGCTCTGAAGGGCTTTATGGCTGGAAGCAGTGCAGCTGCTGTACCACACTGAGATGCAGTTAGTGAGGATGCTCTCAATGGTACAGCGGTAAAAGTTTCCCAGTATCCTGTAGCACACATGGGACTTTTTAAGTCTCCTTAGGAAATACAGGCGCTGTTGTGCCTTTCTGATCAGGATAGAAGAGTTCAGGGACCAGGTGAGATCCTCAGAGATATGGACTCCAAGGAACTTAAAGCTGGGTACACGCTCAACAGCAGCTTCGTTGATGTGAAGGCGAGCATGAGTGTGATTGCCGGCACGTCTATTATCCACAATGACCTCTTTTGTCTTCTTGGTGTTGAGTTCCAGGTAATTGTTCTCACAAGATGCTCATCGTTACTTCTGATCAGGCCGACCACTGTGGTGTCATCTGCAAACCTAACAATGCTTTTTGAGGCATAGGTAGGTACGCAGTCATGGGTAAAAAGGGAATCAGGTAGAGGGGACAATACAAATCCCTGAGGAACCCCAGTGCTGAGTATGTGACTGGAGGAGGTGATGGTGTTCAGTCAGACAGACTGTGGTCTGTTTGTAAAGAAGTCGAGGTCCAGTTGTAGAGATGTGTGCTGATGCCAAGCTGTTTCTGCTTCAAGATTAGCTTGCTAACTGTGTTAAAAGCTGAGCTAAAATCAATCAAACAATATCCTGGCATAAGTGTCAGGGTTGTCCAGGTGAGTCAGGGCACAATGAAGCACTGTGGATATGGCGTCCTCAATTGACCTATTCGGGTAATAGGCAAATTGGTATTGGTCCAGAGTAGGTGGCAGACAGGCTTTAAGGTGGGTAAGACCCAGTCTCTCAAAGCACTTTGCAATGACAGGGGTGAGTGCGCCGGGACGAAAGTTCTGTTGCAATGGAGTGCTTTGGCACTGGCATGATGGTAGTACACTTAAAGCTGGTTGGGTCAGTTGCTTGGGCCAATGACAGATTGAAGATGTCTGTGAAGACCTCAGTCAGCTGCTCCGCACATGTTCTGAGTACACAGCCAATTGACCATGCCCGGGGTAGCACACACTTCAGAGGTGGAGAGTGTGAGTGGCTGCTCACCTGGTAATAGCTTACGCTGTAGGCTTCCTGATCTCCAGACCTGAAGGCTGTGTTGGGTGCTTTGAGCAGAAGATGGACCTCCCGGTTCATCTTTTGTGTGGACACCCGATCCACACACCTGTTGATGTGATCAAGAACAGATTTGGTGTGGGTTTTAATGTTGGTGGTGGTGGTTAGTGGTGGCCTGTGCAGCACATTAACTTTAGTCTGTATATGAAAACTGCTGCTGGAGAGTGGCATCAGCATCATCCAGCCAGACTTTAACAGTCCTAATTGCAGGTCTCACATGTTTGATGACTGGGGAGTACTCTGGGCAGCAGGAACAAAGGGACAAAGGGAAATAGTCAGATTGTCTGAGGTGGTGGATAGGTGTGGCCCTGTAAGCATTAGCCACACTTGTGTACAGTATAAGCGCTGGTCAATGTGGGTTTAGCCTTAGCTTAGCCAGAAGTCCTCCATGTTTTCCTCATCTTTGTTTACGGTCTCTGCGCCGGACAGTTCCGGTTGGGGTAAAGGGCTCCCTGTGTTGACTGTCTGTCAAATGTTATACTCACATAACTGACACGTGCGAGCACGCAGGAGAAAAGTGCGTAAACAAGCACAAATACAGCAAATCTGGAGAGACGCTGAGCCTCGCTATGTATGCCATCTTGGTCTCATTACGGTTCTTCTTTAAGTGAGCATGAATTTCAGCCTAACGGATTAGTGAGATCTAGGAGCAGGCAGAGCGGGGCTGATATCAAATTTGTCCCGATCCGCATTTCTGCTCACGGGGAGAGATATTATTCAGCCTTTCCAGCTGATGTGACTGTGGCTGTTTAATCATTGGCAGTAATTAGGAATTCAGTCAGAAAGACTCATACGGCTCGACTCAGCAGGGGTGCGAGCTGCAATTAAGTTCCGGTGCTCAGTCTCCATTGTGAAATACTCATGACTTTAATGAGCCTCGCCTCTTTGTTTGCATCTTAATGCGCATTTGTCTTGACAAGCTTGATAAGACATTTATAAGCAATTTAATCTGAGAGCCTTAATCAGACGCGTTTCACTGGGATCCTGTTTTCCTCCCCCCAACGTCATGAAACATTTGTTTTTCTTTTATAGTAGAATGCACTATTTGAGGCAGGTCTGTTGACCTAAAAACACATTTCAGAATGTTTCTGCTCAGATCTACCTTTCAGTGCAGGACTAGTAATTAGCAAGTAATTATCAGACTATCCGTGAGCTGAGTCATGTGTGTTAGACTAGAGGAAACGCAAACGTGCACACAAACCGCTGTTTTTTAGAATGCAGGCAAATTTCCACTTGTTAGAACAAAATGGCTGACCAAATAAAGGATATAAACCTGACAGCATCATCCGTATATACGCCGCCCAGGCATTATAATACTAACAATAATATGGTTGGGATATATTGCGCAGCAAGTGAACATTTTGTCCTCAAAGTTGATGTGTTAGGAGCAGGAAAAATGGGCAAGCGTAAGGATTTGAGTGAGTTTGACAAATTGCGATGGCTAAATGACTGGGTCACAGTATCTCCAAAACTGCAGCTCTTGTGGGCTGTTCCTGGTCTGCAGTGCTTAGTATCTACAAAAGTGGTCCAACGAAGGAACAGTGGTGAACCAGTGACAGGGTCATGGGCGGCCGAGGCTCATCGATGCACGTGGAGAGTGAAGGATGACCCGTGGGGTCCGATGAAACCGACACGCTCCTGTAGCTCAAATTGCTGAAGAAGTTAATGCTGTTAATTCTCGATGGGTCAGGACTTTTTTTGCAGCAAAAAGGGATCCCAATATTGCCTGATCGAAGTACTGGACTGACTCCCTAGTTACAAGATTTGAAAGTTTACGTTTGTGAGCATCCTTGTATGTAAATTTACATCAGCTCTTGTAGGAGATTAATGTTTTTTTTTTCAGGTCCAAATATGTTCCTCCAGAACTGGTTTAATAAATGAGGCCCATTGACTACAACTCCTGCATTTCCCATAACCCAGTGCACTTAGGTTCAACCAAAATTCTATTTAACAGTATGAGTAATTTTATTTCACAGTAACAATAAATATAACGGTATAATTTTTGTTAATAGGTAGTTATTCTGGAAAATGAACTAAAAGGGCTTTGTATAATAAATAAACTCCCCTCCTATTCCACGGTGTAAACTGGTGACAAGTCTTTGCAGGTATATATCATAATGGCCTGTGGCATCTTTTCATCCCTTTGAGTTTATGCATTTGACATGGCTTTGATCAATGATTCGGACAAATTTGCAGGCTTTTTTTTCCTTTTAGCGCTGGTGGTTGACGGATCGCTTGATCCGGAGTGATACTTTTGCATGTTTAATGTTGAGGCGAAGAAACAAATTGCTTGTGCTACCACTACACAAGCGATAGTGACACAGTTTGCACCATACTGCTAGTTTTTCCGGGTGGCATCCGATGCTGGAGCGGCTGCGAAGTTCCGCTGTCATTACTAGAGCGGCCTCTAGAGGCGAATCAATGATGCTACGTGCTGTTTTGTTTTTACACGTGAGACTACGCGCTACATGGGCGGTGCTATATTATATTGATTAGTTATTCAATTATATTAATACATTTATTGATTAATATATTCAAATTTATTTATTTTAGCACATTTTCATGATTCAGTACATGATTTTTGCCCCTGATTCACATTTACAGATAATGTGAATGAATGTTCTGTGCATATATGCATATAGTCTCACATTGCAGTACATTTATCAGCATTTGTCCTTGTTCGTGTTCACAGTTCCAGGTTCAAGTTTCTGTGATTTTCTGGTATGATTTCATGCCTTACACCTTTAAAATGATTACCTGCTCTTGCATAGGCCTTGGCCTACATGACATTACATGACAAGTAGCTACGATTATCTCTGAAATACAGCATTTGCTGAAGACGGCATGAAATCTGCTGAATTTACCTGGATTTTTCGCGAGTGAGGGATGAGCAAAATATTCATTCAAATTATATTCTGAAGTAACTCACAGACCTGTCAGGTGAATATGAATCCCAGTGTGGTTTCACAGTGTAGAGTATAAGACGCATGTGTAAACAGGGTCTATTGCTACTTCCTGTTCTGATAGAGGGTTTTTTTCCCCTCTAGGAGGACGTGATAAAAACAGTGTTGAAATGCAGAGCATGTCTCATGTCTCTGTACTCGGTTAGCCTCGAGCTTGGAAAGAAGCAACGATAAATGTTAGAATGCAGCCTTGACTGAGACAAATAAGCAAGAGGGTCAGTCTATGCACAAAACCCTGTACCCTGTATATATTACTGCTCTATTACTTTTATCCTATAAATGAGGAGCTCATAGACAAACGAGCTGTCTTTGGGATTAACTGAACCAATGAATAAAATATAAAATATTTGGGTTCTGGATTATTCACCATTTAAGCCGAATAGGATCGTTTACTCGATGCTGGATTCCTTCCAGTGGAAAATGATTAAAGTCAAGTCAAGTCAAGTGGCACGTCAAAGTGACAGTTTTGCCGCCCGACGAAGGACGCAATGGAAGCAATTTGTCTCTCCATATGTCACCATGAGGCAGCCGGATCGCCATTGACCTGAGCAATGGCACACCTCAAAGAGAAATCATGTATTTCATTACAGCTTCATTGCAGAACCCTGTCTGATGGGAATCACGAAACACGGAGAGCGGCATAATACCTGACAGACATTTTGATGTATGTTTTAGACGCTGGGGTCTCTGGCTATCATCCTCGTATCATCGTGAGGGTTGAACGAATAGCCGTGGCGGCTGTAAAAAATAAAAACTCTCGGCTCAATGAAACAGGCTTTTTACCACTGCAACTTAAAAAATATAGACCTGTAGGTTAAACCAGGTGCAGACTGTGTGACTTGGCCACGATTTGGTTGTCTGAGACCAATTTTTTAAATCCTTAAAGATTCTTAGAATTCTATGCTAAAATCTGTAGTCTTTGACCGCTGGTTTGTTTACCGACAGCTGATTAATGGCCGTTGAGATATATTTTTTTAGATTAATTTCCGGCAGGGGCATTCAAAAACGATTTACGTGAAAAAAACACTTAACATGAAAAACACTTAACGTGGTTTAATGCGATAAGACAGCGTTTTTAAAAGAGCAAACTCAGTGAACCCATTAATAATAAAGCATACTATGTACAGTCAAATACTATGTAAAGTCAAGGGAAAGTTTATAGGACTGTGGTGAGACCTGAGATGTTTTATGGTTTGGAGACAGTGGCATTGAGTAAAAGACAGGAGGTGGAGCTGGAGGTAGCTGAGCTGAAGATGTTGAGATTTTCATTGGGAGTGACGACGATGGACAGGATTAGAAATAAGTTTATTAGAGGGACAGCGCATGTAGGACGTTTTGGAGACAAGGTAAGGGAGGTGAGATTGAGATGGTTTGGACATGTGCAGAGGAGGGACATGGGGTACATATTGGTAGGAGAATGCTGAAGATGGAGCCGCCAGGAAGGAGGAGGTTTATGGATGTGGTAAGGAAAAACATGCAGGTAGTTGGGTTGAAAGAGGCAGATGTAGAGGACAGAGTAGTGTGGAGACGGATGATTCGCTGTGGCGCCCCCTAATGGGAGCAGCCGGAAGAAGAAAAAGAAAACTATATACAGTCCAGCAGTTTGTTTGAGTTTGGGCTTAAAAATGCTGTCTTATCACATTAAATCAGATTAAGTTTTTTCCTTAACAGTTTTTGATTGAAGAAAAACGCTTTTGTAAATGGGTTACGTTCGTATTCTGGACTCACGTATGTTCATAGTATTCTTTATTATTAATGTATTTACTAAGCTTGGTCTTATGTGCTGTAATGTGATTAAACAGCGTTTAAGACCAAGCTTAGTAAATACATTAATAATAAAGCATACTATGAACATACGTGAGTACTTTTTTCATTTAAGTGTTTCAGAATGTGTCTTCTGGCAGTGTCAAAAAATTTCAGACTCTTTCAGACGACTTTAAGCCACCTCAGGGAAAAGTCAGGTGGACAGTAAAGCAAGAAGAGCACCTTCCTTCTGTGAAGGGGAAAAGGTGTTTTCGTATGCCGTTTGCTAGTTTGTTTGTCAGTTTTTTACTGTGGTACATAATGACAACTGAGATCCTACAGTGTGACATGGGGATCATTTTCGTTCAATCTGACAAGAAACGATCTATTAAAGATCACAGTGTGAACCCTGCATTAGTCATGCTGTATTTTAGCTCACCAGCACTGACTCGAGTACACGGTTTTGCCTCTGATATTCTGTACTGATCATTACACAGACACAGTAGTTGCTTTTTTTTTTCTTCTTGTACATTGTAGTTGGGTAAAAGGTCTGGTGGTGTTGCATGTGTCTGCTTTTTGTGTGTGTAGGATGTGCGAGTAAAGAAAAGTTTGTGTTCTAGGCTAAAAATACAAACTGCATCAGAATGTGTGAGATTGTGATTTTTAACTGAAAATTGAGGAAGGAGAAAAAAAAAGAAAAAAAAGCAGAGACAGATGGAGTGAGAAACGTTGTGCCTTGCTTGCTAATTAAAAGACCCAGGCTGCCTTTAACAAGAAAGCCTTATTTGCTATGCTAAAATGCTAGTTGTTTTCCCTGTTCTTACATTACCTTGTAGCTACTGATGGGAAGGGGTAGATCAGTGGGGAAAAAAATGGGCTTTTGATTGGAAGGTCATGGGTTCAAATCCGACCCACACCAAGCTGCCACTGATGGGTCCTTGAGCAAGGCCCTTAACGCTCAACTGTATAACAGAGATGATTGTAAATCGCTCTAGACAAGGCCATAAATGATGTAGTGGAGAACATGTATTCAGAGTATTCATATTCGAAAAAGCTACTTAAGTACAGTAACAAATTGCATTTACGTCATTATTGCATGGAAAATATATAACAATACATTAGCATGTGTGTTGCAGTAATATGTAAAAAATTCAAATTTAAATCCTGTGCAAACTTCTAGAAAATATTTTGACCACTAGCATGGTTTCTGGAGGACACTTAGCATTTATATGAGTGCTAGTAATAGTTTTGCAGAAAGCTGGTATTGCAGTTGGAAACTGAAATATCATGACTCAGCATATTTTTCACTTATTCACAGTCATGGGCTGTATAATTTTTAGATGCAGTATATTTTAGGATTATTTATTTCATATATACAGTTTTGATAACTATTTTAGCTCACACTAAATGCCAAATCAAGTCCAGTGTTTTCCCAGATTTGTTCCAGATGCACTGTGACCCTGAACGAATGCATGAATATAATTACTGCATTCCTGAGAATTTTTCACACAAGTCCGGCTTTTTCAAATCACAGAGTCGGGAGCAAAAGTCTGAAGATGGCCCAAGGCAGATTTTCCAGCCCTGAATTTCCCTTCGCGGTGTTTTCCTGTGTGCCAAAGGGTGACGTAAGCCGAGGATCATCGGCAAATAATCAGTGCATTGATGGTAGAGAGCCTATTTGAACCCTTCACCATGGCTCTGAGGGTTATTCGGGAGCAGAAACACACACTTAGACCTTTCCTTCAATCTCTTTAGTGTCCTTGCCAGAACGAGACCAATGGAGCATTTGTACTTCACACAATGACTGATTGCCCTACTGGGGAAGGGTTTATGGGTGGAAAATCATTTAGAGCTGTTTATTAGTATAGACCATATGCTTTTCTATATGTTAGCCTGTACTAATGATTTGAGATGGATGAGATTCATTTAAACAGCCAGCGTATATTAATATTCACAAACGCTTCCTGGTGTGTGTGGAACGGGAAAATGAACGTTACTCAAAATGCCAAAGAGCCTGAGATCGCACATCACGTCATGCTGCATCCGGTTGGTTAACGGGTATATCTTGTATTTATTTAGAAGCCTATCAGTTTGCCTTTATTACTTTGTAATTGTCATTGTATAGTGTTCCCCGGTGCAGGAATGAAACGTATTTTATTTTGAATCCAATATTAATTTACTTTGCTATATTTTCCTACATTTCTAATCAATAATTTATATAATCTTTATATTCAGTGGAGTCTGAAAAAAAAATGCATTGTAATGACATCTTCCTAATTAGCACCCGATTTGGCATCTTTGAGATGAGAACCTGAGTATGAAAGATGCAATAAATAAGAAAATATAAACCGATTAAGAAAAAATCTGTATGTAAAGTAAGAGTTTCGGATCATCGCTGGATGTTTATTTTATTGATAAAAATTTGGTTGTGAAAACTGCTATATTATATTTTCCATACAATATTTACAAAAAAAATCAAGCATGAAATGAGGGGGAAAATGAATTGACACCAGGTTATACCCATTATACTTACCTCAGGATTATGCCTGGAGCCACAGGACTGTCTCCCTTCAGCCAGCATGTCACCATCAGCCGCTGCAGCTCACCATGTAATGAAGTGTCCATCAGTGAACAGTCAATAACCTCAACAGTGATGGAGCTGTAATGAATGAACATTTTACAGATGAGGATTTCCCTCGGTTTCCCTTTTGAGTCTGGTTCCTCTTCCTAGTTGACCATCTCAGGAAGTTCATCTTTGGTACTCTCACCACTGGCTCACTCATTAGGGATAAACATATAAGCGATAAACTTATATAGACCGATTTATTAATTGAAAAATTATATTTATGATTTATTTAATGATGTAAAGCTACTTTGGTCAAATGTATATTATTAACAGCTCAATACATATAAAACTCAATTGAACTGAATGTGAATGTTTGCATACCCAAGTTACAGTCACTAGCGATTAGCATTTATACATTGTCGAGGTTCACCTTTTTGCACCACTCTTGGTCTTTCTATGGATTTATCCCCCCAAATTACATGAAATCATTCAAATCATTCACAACCTTCTATTAAAAAGCGTTACAGACGTTTAAAAATCACTGCCAAATTGTTTCAATGAAGTATATTAAACTTAAGCAGAATAACAGGTAAATAATTTAAATGCAATAAACTAATTTACTTTATTACAACAATAATCCAGGTAAACATGGACAGTGTTCCCTGCCTTCCCTACATCTTTATTTTTCTTCCTAACAGCAGTGGCCACTATCACCAGAGAGACTATTCAGATAGTCGCAAGTATTCATAATGTGTCAAAATAGTAAAAAAAACAAACAAACCAAAAAAACACTACTTTTACTTAGTACTACTGCTAATAATAATAATACCCTTGCAGGGGTGGGGGCGAGGGTGAGGCAGCAGCAGGGCAGGGGGCGCTCATTGGCAAACATATTATATGATCTATATGGTGGACAATTGTTACAAAGAAAATGTTTTTTTCCAATACTGTGTTTACCATTAGCGGTGTTCCGAGGTGCAAGCCGAGCTCAGCTGGGTTGTGCTTGTGGTTTTGGTCATGAATAGTGATCTGTAGAAGAAACAAATGAGTAAAATACTAGGCTGTCTGGATTTAATTAGCTCACCAGCCTTAAACCGCACACTTATTCTCAGCCGATTGGCTTTCTCGTTAGCCCTGTCGAAATGCCTCCATACACCAGCGGCGAAGTCGTTAATGAGGCTCTGGCTTGACAAAGTGGGTCAGGCCTTTGGAGCGACCACCAGGGTCACCCACCTGCTTTTAGATACTCAGCGAAAAATTGTTGTTGAATTTGATTATAGAGCGATTACATAAAGAAAAAGGATGTGAGTACGGAGAGGTGAGGACAGGAAATGGCCAAGAGAGATCGAAATGAGCAAAGAAAAGAAGAGACAGAGTGAACCCAGTACCCCCTCATGCACTTGGTAAAGACTTGTTCAATACACACATAGTGCACGTGGGTAATGAATGGCCGCGTTTGTCAGGCGGGTGATTCTTCAAAAAAAAAAAAAGGCCCCAGCCTTTTTCTCATGGGGTCATGAATGCTGCAACAGGAAGCACAAAGCAATTTTGTGTGTCGAGGGGATAAAATCACACAAAGACTCACTAGATCTGGACCAAAAATAGTAAGACTGAGGACTAAAGCGCTCATTTTGAGACATTATGGAGGTCAGGACAGGCCACAGGAACAGCTTGTATCAGTCATTAGGCATGTCCTACACTGGTTAGAAATTCTGTTGATTATTGAAGATTTTTTATTTTATATGGAAAAATGTTCCTGGTATAAATCAGTGTTACATGGAACGAATTTGCATATCGTAGCATGATTGGCTCTAATATTTTGTGATGTAATAACACTTGCTACCATGACATGATTAGCTGCTAAGGATTTCAGCCTATGTTTTACCAGCAGTGTATTAATTGAAGAAAAAATGAACATTTTTGTAACATTTATGAACAAATAGTAGAGTTTGGGTAAATAAAATTTGTTTTCACAAAATTTAGTTTCACTGAAAGAACCCTTAAATAAGAGGAACACCTTTTGAAAATGGCAATGATTTCTAGAGGTGTTTCTGAGCCCATGCGGTGATTTCCATTACAGAATCCTACCTGTTTTTAATGCAGTGTAGCCTGAAGGCACGAAGATCACAAGCATCCCGCATTTATTTTTGCCCTTGAACACTGGGATTTCTCCTGATTCTCAGATACGTTTAGCAATATTTTGCTCTGTAGATGGAGATATTCAAAGTATTTGCAATTTAATGTTAAGGAACGTTATTCTAAAATGTTTTTGGTGAATGTTTTGATGGGTGAAGCTCTGCTAATCTTTACTTCTGAGAGACTCTGCCTCTTTAAAATACTTTTTTTAATACCCATTTATCTTACAGACCTGTTGCCAATTAACCTCATTAGTTGCAAAATTGGCCTCTAGAAGTTTTCCAGACTTTTGTTCCTCTGTTCCAAAGTTTTTGTTGAGAATTCAGGATTACCTTATATTTTCCTTAGAATGCTACATCTCTATTACATTTCAACAATTCGTTAGATTTATATGTACCATTGTAAATAAAATATCGGTTTATAATATTTGCAAATCATTCCATTCTGGTTTTATTCACATTTTTACACAGTGTCCCAAGAAATTTTACAACTTTTAATACATTTTAATGTATTAAATCTTACTTTTTTAAAACTATTTTTTTTACTATTTTTATTTAACAATACGTTTTAGAAAAACATGGCTTTCCTCACTTTCTTTGAAGTGAAAACCTAAGCAGAGTTTAATATGAAGATAAATAAATATGAAGTTGATATGAAGTTTATCCCTATGATTCTGGTATATGTGTGTGTGGAGTACACGTTCTCTTTCTGTGTGTAGAAGGTTATAAGCTCAAATCCCATTTTCACCAAGCTGCCACTCCTGGGCCCTTAAAAAAAGGTGCTTGAATGCTTAGTTGTATAAGTAACAAATGTAAGTGTCTCTGAATAAGGGCATCTGTGAAATGCTGTAGATATAAATGTTATCACGATCTGATTTGCAGTCAAATGGAACACTGAACTATTTCCATTTTTTCAAAAGTATCTGGACATCCGACTTTTCCAGCCATATTTGTTTCTTCCCCCAAACTGTTACCACAAAACTTGGAGGCACACAATTGTATAGTATATAAATGTTCTATTTGCTTGAACTAGAAGACCCAAACATGTTCCAGCATAACATTGCTCCTGTGCACAATGCCAGGAGTTGGAGTAGAAGATCTTCTATTATAGAGCTATGGAACCCTATTGAACACCTTTGGGATAAATGTGAATGCTGACTGCACTCCAGGCTTCCTCACCTCACCTACATCAGTACCAGACTTTAATAACACCCTTGTGCCCAAATGAGCACAAATCTTCATAAGCACACTCTAAAATGTAGTGGAACATCATCCCAAAAGAGTGGAGGTTAATATAATGGAAAATAGGGACTAAATGTGGAATGGGATGTTCTAAAAGCACATGCAAATCTTATAGTCCACAGGAGTCCACACCTTTTGTCCGAGTATTAATTTTAATACATGAGCATAGGTTCATTCTAATATTTTGTAGTCACGATAGAAAGATAAACACACGCTACACTCTGCGTTCGCAATGGGAACACTGTTGCTTGGCAACTGGGATATACGGGCACTGAGCACTAGCAACTGCGATTGAGGCTAAGGATTTCGCTAGCACGCAGTCATTACATCTTGTTTGCGTCATGTCTGCATTGTGTATTTGTGCCATGACCACTTACAGACAACGTAACAGACTAATGACAGCAGATATGACACCAAGCTTTCATGAATATCAACATTTTCTGAGGATTGGTTGAAAAACTAGCCATTTTGTGTGACTCAAATTGCACAGAAATTAAGCTACACTTAGCGCCGACTGATACTCGGCGGTCACGAAGTAGTGAGCACCTCATGGTTAACTGTTCAAATGAAATCTTGTTCACAGTACCGTGAAAGGATAAAGGAAAGGTGAAAGGAATCCTGAACGCCCATGGCTACCATTTTATATTTCACCATGCAAATCCGTCTGGACTGCGGCTCATTTAAAACAACTTTACCATACAAGACAATGAGCCGAATAATACGTCCAAGCCCTGTACAGTAAGTGCTTTTTAGAGAGCTAACAGTTGTCTATAGTGTTATCTATCATGGAATGACCTGCCCAGTCACCACACCTAAATCCTATTGAACTGCTCTGAGATGAACTGGATCACAAGGTCAGGTAAAAATCCCCAACTAGTGAAAAACATCTTTGGAGGGTTTTATGAGAGGCAAAGTATTTCAACTGAATGTTTGGACAATTGATCTGTCCGTATGCTAAGAGTTTCTAAAGCTGTCATTCATGCTAAGGGAGGATTTTTTAAATAAAAATAATAAAGGGGAACATCTGAACATTTATACCTTTGTTTTTGTTTAAGTAAATTTTGTTACATGACCAGGTTTGTTGCATAAAATTAGTTATTTGTTAAATTTTCGCATTGTTACATGTTAACATTAGTTCAGTTCGCTAAATAGTTATTAGTGGCTTAACAGTACAAACAATACATTCAACAGAAAACAACATAAAAGTAGTTGAATGTTGATCTCAAATCAAGAGCAGCTTGAGGGGTTTTAAAAAACAAGCTTACAGTACACTAACATGCTAGCTCCTATGTTCAGAAAACGATTGTACGTTTATACAAAAATTAGTAACGAGCCACTAATTTGACTCGGTAATCAGCATTCCGAAGAGTTTATATATTCAGAACATATCATTTATTATGTTAATTTTCCTGTGCATATTTCCACTCCATCGTTTTAAATGATTACTGCGATAAAGTAGTGACATCATTATCAAAAATGGCAAATGATACATGTTTCATGAATATTCCATCTGTCTTCAAATATAAAAAAATGTAATATAAAAAATAATACTTATTTACTGATGATTCAAGTGGTTGTATTTATTCATGCAGAAATATACTGGTGATTTACTATACTCTTATTGGATTACCGAGTTATCCCGTCTTCCTTCCTTTTTCTGTGCAGGTTTTAAGATAAGGCAAAATAAGATATACCTTTATTTGTCCCACAGTCGGGAAATTTCCGAATTATGTTGTTTATGTTGTTTTATTTTTCAAGTTATCCCCTTTTCCTGCAAGTTATCCCTTTTTTTAAACTTTTTATTTTTAATTTTTTAAATTGTGTTCTAATATATTAGAATTTTAGATTATTGAGTTCTCCCCTATTTTCTGGATGTTGTTTATACGTATATTACTTTATTGTATAAAGTTGCCTTCGGTCTGAATATAAATTATTATAAATGATGATGATGATTGATGAGGTTTTTTTTATCATTTTTATATTTCAATTTTAATTATCAATAGCATCAGTCCACATTTTCTATGCCTGACTTATTTATTTAGCTCTAAGGCATTTGTTTTAAATCTTTAGTCCTGATTTCTATCTACATTAGACATTTCTTAGTCTTAGATGTAAATTAGCAGGTGCGTAAATAAGCGGCTTTACCCCTGCTGACATTTTGCATTTTCCACCAAAAAAAAGTCCACTATATGGACAGGATGATAGACTGCATCTATCAGCAATGACGACCGATTGATCATAAAACAAAGACACTGTCCTCCATAGATATGCAAAAGTTAGTGAGCGTCCACCAGCCTGAGTGTGAAGTCTCCCGGAGACTCATTAATGCTCTATTTCTGTCTCGCAGGATGTGAGGTCACGGCGTGTCAAATCATTTTTAGCATCATTACCGAGATAAGAGTATCTCTCAGGGAGACATGAAAGACTTCTTTACTTTGCAGCTACTGATTGAATATGCGTTCTGTCTGAACGTGACAAGCGTGTAGTAGATGGAGATGAGCGGTAAGACGTCTCCGTATGATGATGGCAGAAATGCTAATGCACTGGCGTGCTCATTAGCATTACTAGGAGAGGGAATTTGTTAAATGGCTTTAAAAACATTTACATTATGCATTCCTATAGTCACGAATTGTTATAGTGCTTTAGAGTCTTTTATGGCATTGTGCTAAAAGATTCAGGGCGCGTGCTTGATTTTAAATGTGCTCTTTAATAAAAAAGAAGAACATTTAAAAACTGAGAGAAATCTTTGTCCAACTCTGTTTGACTGGCTCGACCCAGAAAACGTGTGAAGCCCTGAGCTGTTTGTACCTGGGTGTGATGTTTTTTTATTGAAGTGCAGGAAGAATCTGCCAGCATTTAAATTAAAGATGAATCTTCTAAAGGAGGTAGAGGGATCACAGGCTTTCTTTGATAGACACACATGCACACACGCACACACACTTTTCTACTGACTGCCTTTCTGTCAGCCTGGCACACTGCACCGTGGTCTTCTGGGAAATACTCTTTGAGTACTTTCGTCATTCGATCTTCGAAATGGACAAATGTCTTGGGACACCTGACTTTTCAAGCCATATATGGTTCTTCTCCAGAAGTTTGAAAAGCACACAATTGTATAGGATGTATTTCGATGTGGTAGAAATAGATGAAACCTTTCCTGCATGACAAAGGCCCTGTGCACAAAGCCAGCTCCATGAAGATTAAACACCATTGGGAGGAATTAAAATGCTGATTGGACCCCAGGCCTCCTCACCTCACCTACATCAGCACCTGGCTTTACTAACACTGTTGTAAACGAATGAGCACAATCTCCACAAAATCAAGGTTATTATAACAGAAAACAGGGACAAACTGTGGAATTTTGTGTTCAAGAAAACACATACATATCTAATTGGCAGGTTTCCACAAACATTACTTTATATCTTGAGGTTGTTCAAGTGATAAGAACTCCATTCAGAAGTAGAGCATCAGGATGGATCCAGAGAGAAGAAGGAGCCAGGACGATTAAAAAAAGTTTGAATGCATGAGCAGTACTAAATATATTATGAAACACTGTGCAGTCAAACATTACCAATTAAGGTCAATAATGACGGCCTCCTGGTTGCATCTATTACACTGGTCAAGTTGAATCAGCTGACATAACCCCCACCCAGAGATGGCAAAAGTATGCACATCCTTCACTCAAGTAGAAGTACAGATACTCATGTTTTAAAAGACTCTGACTCTGAAGTTCTGACTACACTTTTTCACTCAGGTTAAAGTAAAGACTGATTAAGTGTCACACTGGTAACTGGATCTCACGTCATATTAATATATGAATGCATAAGAATTTCAAATTTTGTTACCTAATGAATGTATCCAGGCTGAAAAAAACGCTATATAGAACACAAACAGAGCAATGATGATGATGATGGTGATCAGGAACGTCTCTGTTCTCAGCCATGTTTACATCACTGCCCTTCTGACTTGCTCTTTGTGGAAGGTTGGAAAAACCCTGCAATGACAAGAAATAGGTTGATGGACTGAAAACGGTGCGCAATGGGAAGGAAAAATATCGATCATGTCACCTAATAGATTCGAACTAAAGTAACGAGTCTGTTTTGAGAATGTAAGAGGTAGAAATGAAAGATGTTTGTGTAAAAAATGTAATTAATGGAAGTAAAAAGTTAATAAATAAATAGTGAAGTAAAGTACTGAGTAAAGTAAAATGTATTTTTTTATAAAGTATTTGTACTTTATTACTTTAAATCTCTGCCCCCACCCCTTTTTGCTTTGAACAGCTTGAGATGACAGCTGTGGAAATCCAACAACAGATTCTTTTCCTCTAGGGAAAATTCAATACTTTTGCCTCTTCTGGCATTTCTAGCCTCCTTGTGCTATGTATGTACTACGCCAGATCTGTTTCTATTATTGAGCACACCGCAGGGGGTCTGTGTTTTCTCATTGGTCTGCTGAATGTTTTGCTTGACGGACCTCACATCGCTGTACGGCGAGGAGTTTTAAGTAATCATCAATGTTCGCTGACTCACGTCTGACCAGCAGTCATTTTAATTCCCTTTCATTCCATCATCGTAATGCTCACTCTGGGCATTTTTTTGTTGATAGTGTCACAGTGTTTGTGATGAATTATGTAGCAGAATTCATCTAGTGATCCATTCCAGGCTGCAGGCTTTCTGTGGACGTGTCACGTGTCGAAATGGAGCGGCGGATGCAAGTGCTGGGAAAGTGCAAAAAGATTGCGATAAAAGAAAACGCAAAAGGATTTGACAAAGACAGGCAGACCAATTAAACGTGGAGCAAGGATTAAAACGTCAAACGTGGAAAGACAAACGAGGCACAGTGTATGCAGTGCAAATTAATTGGAAATAATCACGTGACGTGGTTCAGTGATGGGAAATGTAGTTTGAGATTCAAATGTGGTTATTTACATTTATGGTATTTACCAGACACTCTTATCTTATATAGCGAATTACATTTAATTTATAAAGGGGTTACCAATGGGTTTAGGGCCCAGTGGCCACTTGTTGTGGCTGAGATTAGAACTTACAACCTTTGAATTAAACATTAAGCTACCACCTTATCTTTCTTATCTTTCACCTTATCTAGGATACATATACAGTAACGACTTCTAAGCTCAGCTCTATATGAACCTCGTTTCAAACTTTTCTTGCTGTAGTTTGTCCTAAAAGGTTTACTCTTGTTCACTGAGCTTAATCTGAGGAGACAGAGGGCAAAATGCACCCTGTGTGTTTCTCCATGCTTTCGAGCGCTGCTTTTTTGGTTCCAGTATGTGATGGTTTTGATTCTGTTTTTGTCCATGGCCACCTCTCCAGCCCCTTGTGAGGGTGCTGCTCGGTTTATCTCCTGACCTTATTGGAGATGTGTGTAGAAGACAGATGCTTCTAAGCTGGTTGCAATTACATTCAATATGTCGTCTTTCTCGATTAATGTCTGTATAGGATTTAGCAAAAATGTGGAAAATTGGTTGGCTGATTCTTCTTTCTTGCCATGATAAGACTGGAGGTGTACATTGGAGCTGGAAACCCAGGATAGCTATGACAACTGTTGCTCTGCATGCAAAAGATTTATGATATAAATGTTACTAATATTTAGAAATCTATTAATAATAATAATAATAATAATAACAATGATGATGATGATAATAATAATAATAATAATAATAATAATAATAATAATAATAATAAAATCACCAAAGTTTGAAAAAAATACATTTGGCTACAACAGACTTTTGGTTAAAATGGCTATTGCTTGGCTAATTTACTGATAAAATAAGTGAATTAATAAATATTAATGATCGTTATGAATAATAATGAGTAGCGAGTGCTGCTGTGGAAACCGGAGACCATGCATTGTTTTTTCATGATTGCAACGAAAATTATTCTCTCACAACGTATTTCATTTCAAGGAAATCTCGCTCCTGGCGATTGGGACAGCTGATAGATGCACGTCTCTGTCTTTGCAATCATGATCATATATATAATAGCTGCCGCTGTAGAAATGAACTTCCAGAACAAAGCTCTAAAAGTCACAGACTCCAGTAAAACAGACAAGGAATCCTATAACTGTAAAATATCACAGGCACATGCTGCACAAACTTATTGTACAAGTAAACAATCTGGGTGCATGAGTTATTGTGAAGAAGCGAGTTATTGATGGTTGTGTGGAGGCTAATTATTACAGCTTATGTGGAAGTTAGTTATTAAAACTTTTGTGGATGCTAGTTATTCAAGCTTGTAAGAGTCTACTTATTGAACATTGTCTGGAGGCCACTTATTGGAGATATGGAAGTAAGCTAGTTATTAAAAGAGTTTGGACGCTAGTTGTTATTACTTGTGCAGAGGCTAGATATTGAAACGTGTGGAAGTTTGTTATTCTAGATTTTGTGGAGGCTTGTTATTTAAACTTGTGTGGAAACTAGTTATTAGCGATTGTCTGGAGGCTAGTTATTGGAGCTTGTGTGGAGGCTAGTTATTGGAGCTTGT
>JAAIIK010000056.1:2148309-2158815 GCA_014706435.1 Silurus glanis | reverse complement strand
GAGGCTAGTTATTGGAGCTTGTGTGGAGGCTAGTTATTGGAGCTTGTAAGAAAGCTAGTTATTGGAGCTTGTAAGAAAGCTAGTATTGGAGTTTTTGTAAAGGCTATTATTTAAAATTGTTTGGATGCAAGTTATTGAAATGTGTGTGGGCGCTAGTTATCAGAGCGTGTGTGTAGGCTAGCTATTTCAACTTGTGTGGAGGCTAGTTATTGGAGCTTGTGTGGAGGCTAGTTATTAAACTTGTGTGGACTCTTATTAGTGAAATGTGTTTGGACGCTAGTTATTGGAGATTGTGTGGAGTCAAGTCATTGGAGCCTGTATAGAGGTTATTTACTTCAGCGTGTTTGAAGGCTAGTTATTTAAACTTGTGTGGAGGCTTATTATTAGAGCTTGTGTGGAAGTTATTTATTGGAGCTTGCAAGGAGGCCAGTTATTGGCAGTCATGTTGAAGCTAGTTATTAAAATTTGTGTGGATGCTAGTTATTAAAATTGTGTTGAGGCTAGTTATTGAAACTTGTGAGGAGGCTAGTTATTTGAGCTTGTGTGAAAGCTAGTTATTGGAGCTTGACTCAGTCTCTGATCAATGTCAAAACAAATTAGTTCACTCGTGATCCTGCAGAATTACACCAAGCTGTTTGCTGCCCCAGAACAATAAAGGCAACATGTTGTTATGTCAAGTACACAGTCAAAATCCTGATCACAAGCAAACAACTATTACAAATTTGTTGTGTATATTTTATTAAAAACTATTTTAATTTGCTATCAAATTACATTATTTCTATTAAAATCATGAGAAAACAACTATTTTATATTCTTTTTTTATCACAGTAAAATATGGGGAATATTAGGAAATATCCTATTTTGTTGTTTAACCATTAAACTACTATTATTTTATGTGAATATCAAAAGATTCATGAAAATAAGACAAGAAAATATTTTAAGTTGATAATATGCCAAAAGTACTATTTTGTGAAGTTTAGATCACAAGAAATCCAAAAAAAAACAAAAAACATAGGTCTCTTAGGGCTTCCGTACCCAAAAGAGGTTTATTTCAACTAAATATTATTAACTAGTTTGTTAAAATCTATTGTTAAGATGTTAAAATGTATATGTGCCACACAATGGCTGAAAGTAATAAGCTATCACTTTTAAGGTGCACGGTCACAGCTCGATTTTCCAGCCAAGTGTGTGAAGTGAGGTAAGAAAAGGAGTTGAATGGGTGTGAAACGCCACCCTGCTGCCAGGAATGTGTTTTTCTGGAGAAATCGCAGGCACTGGAGCAGGAAATGAGGTGTAATAAGGAAGAATAATGGCACCGTCAGGCTGTCAATAACAGCTCAGAAACGTATTGTCCTTGACTTATTACTGCACAAATTGAATACACTTTTGAACTCTCTCACACCTAAACATGACACATCCTGCATCCTGATTTTCCGTTGCCCCGTCGACCTTATCTATCTATCTGAAATAATTGTATGAGAAAAGTTTTTAGATTCAACAATCAGTCTGCTTTTCTTTTCAATAATTGCAGGGATGCTGATTTGGATTATTCATGAAGCTAGAATGCCTCAAATCTGCGATAAAGGTTTGATAGGAAATGAATTATTCATACAGTAAAGACATCAGGTTGAATCAAGAGAGCATGGATCTTCACCTTTTTTCAGCAGTGGTTCATTGAAGCACGGTTTGGTCGGGGCAGGACGACATTAATAACAATGTAGTTAAGAAAAAAATTCTATTTATCCCTGTTTTAAATTGTGGACACCTGACTATAAGATTCATATGTTGGAAAAAAAAAGTTTTACTTCTCACATATACACTACAGCACAGTGAAATTCATTCTTCGCATATCGAATGCAGGTTTATCCATGACACAGCACCCCTGAAGCAGAGAAGGTTACGGGACTTGCACCTTGGTGATGCTTGGTGAGTCTTGAACCCTCAACCTTCCCATCAGTAACCACGTTTGTATGGAAAAGTCAGATGTCCCAATGCTTTTG
This sequence comes from Silurus glanis, assembly GCA_014706435.1. Lineage (NCBI taxonomy): Eukaryota > Metazoa > Chordata > Actinopteri > Siluriformes > Siluridae > Silurus > Silurus glanis. The sequence goes on along the minus strand of JAAIIK010000056.1, from coordinate 2,156,815 downwards.
TTTATATAGTGTAGCTGTTGGATTTTTAGAGGAACCCTGTAGAAGACCATTGAGAAGTTGTCTTGTTTCTCAATGGTCTTCCACTGAGTGTACTATAGAGTGTCGACTGTACAGTAATCTGTGTGGTGTGTCTGTGTTGTTTTTGTTTTGTGTGTGCATGAACTTTAGTGTGTTTATGTGTGTGTATAATGTACAGTGGGTACGGAAAGTATTCAGACCCCCTTAAATTTTTCACTCTTTGTTATATTGCAGCCATTTGCTAAAATCATTTAAGTTCATTTCTTTTCCTCATTAATGTACACATAGCACCCCATATTGACAGAAAAACACAGAATTGTTGACATTGTTGCAGATTTATTAAAAAAGAAACTGAAATATCACATGGTCCTAAGTATTCAGACCCTTTGCTCAGTATTTAGTAGAAGCACCCTTTTGCTCTAATACAGCCATGAGTCTTTTTGGGAAAGATGCAACAAGTTTTTCACAACTGGATTTGGGGATCCTCTGCCATTCCTCCTTGCAGATCCTCTCCAGTTCTGTCAGATTGGATGGTAAATGTTGGTGGACAGCCATTTTTAGGTCTCTCCAGAGATGCTCAATTGGGTTTAAGTCAGGGCTCTGGCTGGGCCATTCAAGAACAGTCACGGAGTTGTTGTGAAGCCACTCCTTCATTATTTTAGCTGTGTGCTTAGGGTCATTGTCTTGTTGGAAGGTAAACCTTCGGCCCAGTCTGAGGTCCAGAGCACTCTGGAGAAGGTTTTTGTCCAGGATATCCCTGTACTTGGCCGCATTCATCTTTCCCTCGATTGCAACCAGTCATCCTGTCCCTGCAGCTGAAAAACACCCCCACAGCATGATGCTGCCACCACCATGCTTCACTGTTGGGACTGTATTGGACAGGTGATGAGCAGTGCCTGGTTTTCTCCACACATACCGCTTAGAATTAAGGCCAAAAAGTTCTATTTTGGTCTCATCAGACCAGAGAATCTTATTTCTCACCATCTTGGAGTCCTTCAGGTGTTTTTTAGCAAACTCCATGCGGGCTTTCATGTGTCTTACACTGAGGAGAGGCTTCCGTCGGGCCACTCTGCCATAAAGCCCCGACTGGTGAAGGTCTGCAGTGATGGTTGACTTTCTACAACTTTCTCCCATCTCCCGACTGCATCTCTGGAGCTCAGCCACAGTGATCTTTGGGTTCTTCTTTACCTCTCTCACCAAGGCTCTTCTCCCCCGATAGCTCAGTTTGGCCGGACGGCCAGCTCTAGGAAGGGTTCTGGTCGTCCCAAACGTCTTCCATTTAAGGATTATGGAGGCCACTGTGCTCTTAGGAACCTTAGGTGCAGCAGAAATTTTTTTGTAACCTTGGCCAGATCTGTGCCTTGCCACAATTCTGTCCCTGAGCTCTTTAGGCAGTTCCTTTGTCCTCATGATTCTCATTTGCTCTGACATGCATTGTGATCTGTAAGGTCTTATATAGACCGGTGTGTGGCTTTCCTAATCAAGTCCAATCAGTTTAATCAAACACAGCTGGACTCAAATGAAGGTGTAAAACCATCTCAAGGATGATAAGAAGAAATGTATAGCACCTGAGTTAAATATACGAGTGTCACAGTAAAGGGTCTGAATACTTAGGACCATGTGATATTTCAGTTTTTCTTTTTTAATAAATCTGCAACAATGTCAACAATTCTGTGTTTTTCTGTCAATATGGGGTGCTGTGTGTACATTAATGAGGAAAAGAAATGAACTTAAATGATTTTAGCAAATGGCTGCAATATAACAAAGAGTGAAAAATTTAAGGGGGTCTGAATACTTTCCGTACCCACTGTATATGCGTGTGTTACATTTTTGGTGTAGTGTGTGTGTGGTGTATTACTGTATGTGTGTCTCTAAGGTGTGAGTGTGTATAAATGTGTGTATATGTTGATGAAGTAAGACCAGTTGTGTTAGTTTTATACATTTTGTAATATATTTTATTTTATAAAAAAATCATTTCATATTTATATTAGATTTGTTGTTACCTGTTTTTATACAGTTCTGAGAGGAGAAATACACTCTGCTAAGGTTTTCTAAGATACATTTTAGTATCAGTACTAAAATTTATATTATATAACTTGTAACTGATAGCTTTTTTATATATTTAAGTTTTTAGTAAAAAAAAAAAAAGACACACCACATGATACTCCAACACCCTTCAGCTGTATATAGATCTGAACCTGAATTAGATTCCCTTCATGGTCCTTCTTTAGCTTAATTCTAATATAGGTCAACAAACTTAAATATCAGCCACCAAACAAACAATTAGAACATGAACGGCTTGTCATTTCTTATTTATCGTATCACCATCACCAACTTTTATTCCTTCAGAACAAAAAGCCGAAACCATGATCAAATTTGGATTAATTGTGCAGACGGAGATACGTGCCAACTGAACTCTTTATATCATAGTTACTCGCGTCAGTTTAGCTAATTTTGCCTGGTGTTCATCAGGCTTAATTTTAATTTTAATTTAATTCTTAATTAAAAAAATTTCCGTCGTAAGTTTATTTGAATGCGTCTTTTCTGTTGTAAGTCGTGCTGTCTTTCCCACCCGGGAGTTGATTGTGATTTGATGCTCGTTCATCGTGACGAGAGAATGCCTAATTAGTTGTTTTATTACTAGAAAATGAATAATTGATTCGACAATGAAGGCAGTTACCCGTGACACTGATTATATTGACAGATTCACCACTAACCTGTTGCAGATAATCTGCCCTAGATATCTTCATTGGGTTCCTAATGCCGTAGATCAGAGACCTGTTTCTCACTCCGGTTGTTTCAACATGGTCCTTTCTCATGTATAGAATGGCACCGAGACCGAGACCCTTTTGATCCAAGATCCTCCTTTGCACAGCCTGGTGTGTAAAGGTCAGCTCATCATCCTTGATAGTGTATGGAGAGCATCGTTGATGTTTTAAGCTCCGTAGTATGCCGGCTTACATGCCGGTTTTGGCTGAGGACTACACTCAGGAGTGCACTCATATCGGAAAATACCATATGACGCAGTGTTACATCTGTGATGTAGCCTGATACCAAGCAAATTGTCCCAGTCGGTAAGTCGAGACGAATCAAAATCAGTATCATCTTTATTGCCAAGTATCATTGGTTGCATGTACAAGGAATTGTTTATGTTGTGCTTGTGCTAAAAATATTTAAAACCCAAAATAATAAAATAAAAACATTAACTGTAAAGCAAATGTAGGGGCAAGTTGTAATAAATTGAACTGGCAAATGGATCCGAGACAATTTTAATTCAAAATCCTAGTCAAGGAACATTCGAGGTTCATTCAGTGTGCAAACAACGTAAACTAGGCAAATCCAAAGAATTGAAATCTAGGTGAAAACAGAGATCAAAACCAGAACAAATGGGGAAATTCTCTGAGATCTCTCGGGTGAAAGTGAATGTATCAGTCTATTGATGGAAAGTGAAGCCTCTAGGTGGCCATGTTGATACGTTGTGGTGTGTTGTGAGAAACTGGAGGCTGTTGTGGATTGCCTGATATAGGAGGGGGTATCAAAACCTTTTAGACTAACGGTGCTACGTGGTGCTATTCTGAACACGTGCGTTACCACGCCTGCGATTTCATCATAGAACAAAGAGCAATTCTGGGCGAAACTGGGCGATTCTGCGATGCGGAATAAGTAATTCGAGGTGCATCGAGCGGCACACGCACTTCAAGAGGTCAAAGTGTGTAAATGTAGATAAATAAAGTAGTTTCTTGTAAACAGAGCCAGTCTCGAAATATTTTAGTACCACCGTGCAGGTGCGTTAATAAAGCCACTAGTGGCATTTTGGTAGATTTGGGATTTGAGCTCACAACTTTCCAAGCAAAATTTTTAACCACTGTGCTACTTTAATATAGTATTTGTAAAAATACTTTGTGTTATTAATATATTGCACCAGATTGTAATAGTAATTTCCTCTCTGACTTATATAGGAAATAATTATTTGTTGAATCATCTCTTGAAATATTTGGATTTTCTGATTCATCCCAAGTAAAAGCAGCACAATGGCACAGCATGTGAATGACTGGGAAAAAAAAAACATATTTGCACCTTGGTTCGATCAGGATGCCCATGAGAGTCTTTAACTGACTCTATACTCTTATATTATTGAGCAATTGATGTGTTATGCACCTCTAGTCTACGTCAACGGAATCCTCAGGGTCCTAAATTTGAATCAATCATTCACTGTAATGTAGTGTAGTGTAATGTAGTGTCCTGCTATATAAGAACTGATTAACAGTATGTCGATGTGTATCGAACCTTTTAATGTCGTTTTTACTGTCTTATTATTCACAGTAATACTCTTTTAGGCAATTGCAATGTCTCATTATGTCTCCGTAATGTATCCGCATACAAGCGTAGACTTTAATTAAACAATCTGTATCTGTAATGAAGACTCGAAACTCCTGTCGTTACGTAACAAGCAGCTTATCTATAAAATTTCTTCAAATAAGAGCATAAAACAACAGTAAAGACTGGACACCATCTAATTTATTTGAAAAGTACTACTCCTAATAATAGTCTTCGCAGTTATAGTATTTATAGTAATTATAGCAATTATACATTTCATATAAATGTATATATACACATACTAAATAAAATCAAATCAAATTTTATTCATCACATACACATACATACAGGGTACGACATGCAGTGAAATGCTTTATACGACAGTCCGGCATGAGGGAATAGGATGGGGAAAAGAAAAGAAGGCAGATAAATAAAGTATAAAGTATAAAAAACCTATATAAAATAAAAATAAAAATAAATAAAAATAAATAAAATAAGAATATAAAGATATAAAAGATATATAAATGTATATGAACAAAGAGAAAAAGATGTATATACAAAAAAAAATTCCGTATTGCAGTAAACAGTGAAACAGTAGACAATGTGTAATAAGTGTAAACAATAGACAATTTTTGTGGTGGGTTGTCCATAAAGTGTCCGTGTGCGGTATGGTGCGGTGTAAAGGTCCGTAAAGTGTCCATGTGCAGTATGGTGTGGTATATAAAAAAAACAAAAAACAAAAACAAAAACAAAAAAAAAATATATATATATATATATATATATATATATATAAAAAGCGCACTGTGCTGTGCAAGTCCAGAGTTTAAAGTGTCGTGGTGCGAAAGGTGAGATATGTACAGAGAAGAAGTGTGATGATGGAGAGAGTGGGTCAGTTTTTTAGATCCTGGGTGTTTCCTGGTTTAAACTCCTACTAGAACTGTCAATCGATTACAATATTTAATCGCATGATTGTCAACTTTATCGCACATTTTTATCTGTTCTCAATGTACCTTAAATGAATACTTTTTAAGTTTTTAATACTCTAATCAACATGGGCGTGGACAAATATGGATGCAAATGTTTGTTTATTATTAGTGAAACCAAACTCAACATAGAGCATGAAGACTAGACTGTTTCAAAGTTCATAGATGTTTTTCAAAGAACTTGTTCATGTCTAATAACCACATAAAAAAAAAGAACATAGAAATACCAGATTCCCATCACTTCTCTTTCTTTGCGCTGAGCAATTTACTTACACAAATCTGTTTTTTTTTTTGCATGACAGGGCACCTCACTTCTTCTGAACATGCAAAACGTACATTTATTGTTACTGAAACCTCCTCAACATATAGCATAAAGAACATAGACATGCTTTAAAGACGGTAGACAAGTTCTTCAAAGATCTATTCTAGATCTAGTTCATGTCTAGAACATACAAAAAACCCCAGGCTCCCATTACTTCCTTCTTTGCACTGTGGCAGCTGCTCAAACAGACAAGCCTGTTTACATTTTCAGATAACAGGGCAAAAATAGTCTTGTAAAGGTTTTAAAATAATTCTGATGTTTCAATTGACATAAATCATCAGGACAACAAACAGAACTTATGCTATGTTTCCACACGGACGGTTTTAATGGCCGGATGTGTGCATCATGGCGGATTTTGGTGCTTTACTTCGAGACTTGGCGCATTAGTGCCATTTTGCCAGTGCAATTTACAATTATACAGTACAATTTTCAATCTCATTCATATAACTGAGCAATAAAGGGGTTAAATGCTTTGCTCAGGGGCCCAGCAGCGGAAGCTTGGGGGTGCAAAGATTTGAACAAACAACCTTCTTTCTTTTCTTACATATACATATATTTTACTTTCAGTTTAAGTTCAATTGGTTAATAATATTAAGCTCCTCCCCATCCCTAGATCATATAAGGAGACAATGGAAGGAGGAATTGGGAATCGAGATATCAGATACAGCCTCGCAATGCACAATAGAAATGGCACACTGATCTTATGTATGCATCAGATACTGACTTTTACAATTCAAGGTGATTTATAGGCTCCATTTGTCTAAAAGCAAGCTGGCGAAAATGTATCCAGGGTCAGATTCATCTTACCCCATATGTGGTTTGGAACCAGCAGACCTGAGTCATATGTTCTGGGGATGCCCCAGATTAAATAGTTTTTGGGTAGACATCTTTAGAACATTCTCATCTATCTGTAATAAAGCTATGGACCCTACTCCCCTGACCTCCATTTTTGGTGTAGTGCCGGAAGAAATGCATTTATCGGCTAGATAATCCAATATCCAATCAGCTAGAAATGATCGCCTTTTCTTCATTATTAGCTAGATGCTTGATCTTTCTCAGTTGGAAAAAGACAAAGCCACCATCTTACAACACTGGGTATTGGAGGTGATGTCTTATCTTAAACTTGAGCATCTTAAGTATACTATCTGAGGCTCCTCTGGAACGTTCTACAGGGTCTGGCAGCCCTTTTTATATTACATTAAATCGTCATGGGCTACTGTTTTGTAACTGATCATGAACAGCCCTTCCATCTTCTTCTTTTTTCTTTTTTTCCTCCTCTCTCTCCTTATCAAGGGGTGTGTTTGTGCTTGTAGTGGTGTTTTGGTGTGTCAAATGTGTGCTTAAAAGAATGTTGTTTATGTTTGATTGGTTGTGATTGTGGTATAACTTTGGAAATCAATAAAAAATATTTGAACAATAATAATAAGCTCCTCCTTATTTCATAAAAACATTAAGGAGATAATGAGGAGGGGAAAGGTCTGAAGATGATTTGTAGTATTGAATTTGGTGGATGTTTATTTGAACTCTATCTATTTGTTCCAAAGTGGTGTTGGTGCCAAAGAAGGAGGCCATCATTAGGCTGAAATAAAACAAAGACCTTTTAGAGAGATAGCAAAAACTTGAGGCATGGCAAAATCAACAATCTGGTATGTTCATTAAAAGGGGGATTTGACGTTGTGAGATAGGCAACCACCAAAAGCATTGGAAATTCATCAGGAACTAATGTGGATGATTGCAGAACTCTTTTCACAACATTTATCTAAGCTCTTCAAGAGTGAAAAGTCTAAAATCAAGCGTTATCATTAGAAATGTAAATGCAGATGGTTTACCTCAAGATGCAAATGACTGTTAATACTCAAGAACAAAAATGCAAATTTTGCTAAAAAAAATTTTTACCCAGTTCTGTTTCAAGATTAACTTAGTATAGTTAATGTAAAGTATATGGAGAAGGAAAGGCTCATAATCCAAACTATATAATATCATCTGTGAAACATGGGGGCGTTGTTATGACATGGGCATGTTTGGCTGCCTTTTGGTGTTTATTGATAATGCAAATGCTGATAGAAGTAGCAGGATGATTTCTAAAGTGTATAAAACTACTTTTTTCTTTTCAGTGCTGCTCTGATTAGACTGGCGTTTTTTTCAGTACACCAGTGACCCAAAACATACAGTGAAAGGAACTATGGTTCCACTTTGGGCGGTCATTAACTACAAAGGTTGGACTCCAAGTGTTATAAATAAATCTTAAATTTTTAACTCTTAATTTGTCAAAATTATTTTTGGCCAGTGAATATGAAAGGAATAATAATAAAAAAAAATTTCTGTAATTGATAAACATGTAATGCAGTATATATGTAGAATATGTATTGAAGCACTTCAATCAGATCTTGATTGTTTCATTCGAGATTCAAATTTGTAGTATATATACGCATTATGAAATTTGTGTCGCTGTCCAAATCCTGATGGACCTGCCTATGAATAAGCCATTTATTGTATTCGTCCATTCAGTCTACACTGCGGGGCGTTGTGGGATGAAAGTTTTCTTTAATTCACTTTTAAAGCGTGTTGATTGCAGACTGCAGGGCAACAGAACTGGAAACCAGAGACTCAAACCAAATTAAAAAATCATCAGTAAAAGCCTGGCGGGGCTTTAAAGATATGATTCCTCGCAAGGAACCGTCACAGACGTGTGCTGCTGCTCTTGTAAAACTCAATGGGTCTTGCTTCATTAAAGTCAAGGATGTAATGACGTTCACGAGGGAAATGATATTCCTCGTATTTTTCTCTCTCTTTTAAAACACACGTCATGTTTTTAGGTGCACACACACACACACACACACACACACACACACACACACACACACAC